>SNQJ01S0035785.1:45018-55098 GCA_010110895.2 Picea sitchensis
TTTGAAATTAAACAATATTTTTTTTTCCAAGGGCCTAGTTTTTTCGGTTGTTATTGTGATTTTCCAAGCCAGTGTTTGGAGGGTCATACCCCCCTTGGCCAATTTCATTACCTTTTCCATCAACCCCCCATTTCCCTTTTCTATAACCCATTGCATCCTCTTTTTCTGACTTCTTATCGCATCGACAACTTGTTTCTTGGCCACTACACCTCCAATCGACGACTTACATTTCCCTATGTGGACATATTTTCTCCCTATTTGAGGAGCCTAGTTGACTAAAGTAATGTAATAGAATGAGTTGACTGGATGCATAAAGTGTATTCAACTAGGGAGACATGTCAATTGATCAACTGATGCAGGAGCATCGCGCCAGTCGATTTACACGCGTGGTGTGGATTCAAGGAAGGGAGATGCGTCGCCCTCTCATTTTTCCTTTGAGAATATAAGGCACGATCAAGGAAATTAATGTCAACAGGTTGGAAGAGCTAGGTTGTGACTTCGCACAAGCTGGAGATAAGGTCGCCCTTAAGTGGTTGATGGTAGGAGGGACCTGCATCCGATTTGGAGCATATTTCCATCATTGTAATTTTCCCATTAGATAGGCGTTTTGAATGGTGATTTGACACCACTAGCTTGGGAAGCTCGTCGAGCCCCTCTTGTATAAATCTTTGTATTGTATGCTTGATAGAGGCTACTGGAGTTTGATGGAAAATCATTGTAAGACAAATTAGGGAGGTTGATGAGAGTTGAGACTCAATCGCAGTCCGAAATCAAATATTTGTAATTTGATATTCTGCCATTAATAGAAAATGACAATTTTTCCTGTTATCAATTTCTATGTAATGGATGTTGTGTTATGAATGTCATTTGTATGCATTTGAGTTGTAGATGAATGTTATAAATCGTCTGCAGGGATAGAGATATAGTTTTCTATCTGTAAGTGTGTTGGATTAAGTATTTTTCTCTAGGATAAGTGCAAGGAGTGCACGACATAGTGTGGAAACTCTGTGAGCTGACACAAGGAGTGCATGATTGAACTAAGTGGAGTCAGAAGAGAAACTGCCAGGAGGGCATACCAGGATAATTCACATACTTGGGAGGAAATTTCAAGGTGGTTGGGTACCTTGGAAAGAAATACTGTGTAGGATGAAACATAGTCCAGAGTTACTGGACACTCTAAAACACTTTGCTAATAGGGCATAAACCAAGTACGAGAGCGTATAGGAACAACATGATTAGAAGTGTTGGAATCCTTAAGAGAACCCCAAGGTTGATGAACACTCTGAACAAGGAAGGCTTTGCAAGAGTGCATCGACAAAGGAAAGGAGATGCCTTAAGATGCTCAGATAGGTTAAGGGAGAAGTCGTCGAAAAACTTAGCCAAGCGCAAGGAGTGCGCCAAGGAGACTGTAAGTTCATATTACAAGCTTAGGAAGAAGAGTGAGAATTTTCCGGGAGGGAACGAAGAAGTTCACTCAAGGAGATAGAGGAATGAGAAACCTTGAAGGTTTTCAAGCCGAGCAAAGTCGCAGAAGAGTCTGCACAAAACCCTGCAAGGAGTGCAGAAGAAGTTCGAGAATAGCCTAAGTCTCAAAAGAGAAATTTGCGCTAAGTGTGCAAAGGGGTCGATGACTTGCCAAAGTCCCAAAGACCGTGAAATCGTCCATCATCAGAGGAGATAGGTGGCAGAAGATCGAGAGGTTCGGGAGTAGGAACTTCAGGAGGTTTGCAAAGAGAAAACATATATCTTCACGAAGTCACGAAGAGTGATTTGAATCTAGGCCATTGGATCTAGAAGGGACGTGAGGAAGCAATCCGCAAGAGCCGTAGGAGAATACCCGAAGAGCTGGGAGCCGAAAAAATCCTAGCTGTCCATTGAGATAGTACGCGTGGCAAGAAATTAGCACTTCACTGATTCAAAAATCAGGAGAAGCAGAGTTAGGAGAAGAGATGACTTGCAAAGTCCGAACTCACGATTCGATCTCAACCGTCGATCGCAAGAAGAACGTGGACCTTAGATTTGGTCCTGGAGAAATTGCTGATTCGGGAATCAGGAAAAAGGGTGCAAGCAATTCGCGAAAGTCCCGAAGCATGGGGTCACGAAGGGAGCTATCCCACGGTTTTAGTCTGTGGTCACATCAAGGAGGGAGGCCTAGCATGGAGAGCTAGTGTCCGTTGGCGTTAATATTTGAAAAGAACTAAGGAGAGGGTACGTGGGTGCCACACAACCTGCGCCAAGAAGGTGAAGGGCCCATGCCAAGTTAAATTGGTTCCCATTAGGAGCCTGGTGAGCCATTCGGTTCGGTGACTTGAACGATCCTAGACCGGGAGGTCGAGCATCCCTCTGAGAGGGAGAAGGGGGGTTTGCACCACTAGCCTAGGTAGTTATGGTAGTTATAAGTTCCTCCATCTTGTAAGAAATATAAATATAAATTAATTTGATATTGTAAATAGTTAAAGAGATGAATAATAAAGAGTACTTGTTGTTGGTTCTATAGTTATTTCTCTCTATCTCTTTCTCCTCCTTCTATGTGTATATGCTTTCTATATTACTACTTGTATATTATGGTTTAATGCTACACTACAAATAACTAAAATAAATTTGTAATGTCTTATATTACAACATTAGTTCCTTTTCTAGTAGTTTGAATATGAGGCAAAGGCTTTGTATAGTAGATGCATGCATGCATAGATGCCAGAAGGAGATAAGTGAGTCGTGGGAGAGAAAGATGGAAAAATATTTGAAGAACTATGCTATAAGGTATTGACTAACACTTTTGTAAGATACATCATGATATTTTATATAAACCCATGAGAAGTTCATTGTAATATCCTCAGTTTTAATCCCCATAATTATAATGTAATTTTGAAAATATTAATTAGGTTGGTGAGCCGATATGGTTGAGAGGGATAGCTTGTATTGATTAATATGGCCCAGGGACAAATTATGTATTTTGTACATTAAAATATTTGATAAATATAAGTCGTTGGTTGTGGTATGAGTGGGACAGTAACACCCGAGGGCTATGATTCCATGAGAGAGGGGGCTAAAGAGGGGTTCAAGGGGTCACCCATTTATATTCATTCATTCATTTCATTATAATTTTATCCACCGTTGAAATATCAAGAGAGATATTAAAGTGATGTAAGAGTGGTAGGCGGGAAAGGTCAAACACCCAATTTATGATAACATGGGTTGAGTACAACCACGTTTTGGGAAATGTGCGAGTCAATCTTGCATGAGAAGAAAATAAAATCCGAGTTCATTCTGGGGGCAATTTTTCATGTTGGCTTTGGAGAGCAAGAGGAGGGCTGAGTGTTGGAAAAAGAGAAATAATCATGGAATGATTGAGTAAAACCATGATTGGGTTGTGATTTTTCTTTAATTGGGGCCTGTGTGCCTGTAAGAATGGGATTGTAAGCCCGTGAGTGCATTTTTTGTTGAGAAAATGGCTCAATAGCCTTGAGAAGGTTGTTGTGAGAACTCTTGGAGCAGTTGAGAGTTCCTAGAGTCCCAAACTACGAGATTCTTGGACAACTGAGTGCATTGGAGCCCTGGAGGAAAGTGGGAAGGTCTGAGGGAATAGGTGGCAGAGAAGGGGGATCTCATTCGTTGGGTTGTACAGGTTGAGGGGAAGAGATCTGGTGGATTGAAACTGATGTTCGTGTAGAACGTAGGTTTTTGGTTGTTGATTTTAGAGAGTGGACAAATAAAAGGGCCATACCTCCTTGTGGACTCATAGCCTCAACTCGGGGGTGGCTTGCTGTTTGGATTTGGAACGGAAAGCCTATGGCTGGGAGGATTGTCTCTTGTACGCAACCAATCGGTTCAACAATTTAAAGATAAGTTTTTTGTTGTGTTTTAAATGTTAATTACATTGTGTATATGTTTAATTTTGAATGTTGCTGTTATGTGCTTGAATGGTTGCATTCTGGTTTTTTGAAATGCTATTATTTGCATGAATTAATCAGCATGTGTTTGCTGTAATTTTTATGTGTGTGAGCAAGTAAATTTTTGTGTGTGTTGTTTTTTTTGGTAGTTTATATTCTTAGAATTACTACATGTGGAGATAAAAAATTTAATTGAAAGACTTAGCACATAAGTATTTTAACAAAAGATGAAAAATTGATGCTGAAGTTGCTTAATGGGGTTAGAATAAACTTCTTTGACTAGGTTGAAAATATTGTAGAAGAATTCTATGAAGAATAAAAAATTGAGGAGTGGACATCCCTAGACAAGTTGAAAAGGGAATTCTTCACTAAACTAGTGACAATTTCTCTTGGTACTTACTGATTTTATCACACAAGTTTCTCATTGACAAAGGAGCTATACACATCATCGAAGCAAAATCTCCCTTGAGAACACCAATTTGCATCAAATGAAAAAAAAAAAGCAAGAGAGTGGGAATACTTCTTACATAAATGAATGTGATTATTGAGTCAAACATTGTTGACCAGGAGTAGACTCAGGGTTGGTGATGGGGGGTAGCTACTAATGAAATATCTCTATAGAGAGGAAACCCCATTTGATTCATATTTAAAGGGAAGAGACTAGTGGAAGAAGCAAGTATGCTAGGGAGTGGAAATAAGCAAGAAATGGCCAAGGGAAAAAGAGAATGCATGTTGGGGAAATGAAAAAGGAGAAGAAGAGAAGAATGAAAGACTATAATCCCTCAATTGTTGGAAAACACATGGTATTCCAACAGAGGAAAAACATCTTTAGCAAGCACTCACACAACCAGATCAAAGATCAACATTGATGTTTTTACATGGTTAAAATCCTTGAAGAGGGAAATAGTCCAGAACTCCAGTCAATGTGGCCACTTGAGGCAATATATTAATTAAAAGTATGAATATTTTACAAGAGAGTTTCTCACAATCAATCATAAGAAAATGATCTTCCATGCTCTTTAAATAGAGATAATGGACCAATCATGTATTAAACCATAGATCAATGTAGCCAATAAGATCGAGGATAATACAAGCCATCAGATCACTCTATGTCTAGAATATACTGTGACATTCATATTACATAACTACAAATACATACTGATGCATACTGAAGAAACACACTTTTACCTAAAGACACATTAGACAATTTGATCTTAAATAACTCCTAAGTGTCTAAATATCCTAACATCAATTGACTAGTAGAAAATAAAAAGAGATAAAATAAAAAGAAGAATATTTGAGTTAAGAGAATCCATGGACCCTTGTCGATCAAGAAAGGAAGAGGGGGTATTGAAGAATTAGGTTGATATGATGCAAACCCACCCTTATTTTCGTTTGATTATTGATTAGGCACATAAAAATAATCAAATATGATTTTTCCTGATGTAATAGCCCTAGGCCGAACCCAAATTGTAAATGTACATATACCTTATAGGTTGGCGAGCCACGATATTTTGCGCCATAGTGCCTTTGTATATATGTTTTGAGACCATAGTTCCTGTGTGATTTAGGCCAAGGAGCCTAGGTGCTAAAAGACCAGTGAGCCTAGAACATGTAATATGTAATCACACTTAGACTTATTAATAAAATACATCACTGTTGAAGACTAATCAAACAAAAATAGTATGGGGGGATAAAAATCCACTAAAAGGAAAGGAGGCTAAGAGTATAGGAAGAGGGGATAAGTGAAGGAGGATTAAGCCAAGTGAGTAATATAATATTATTCCTAAATTCTAAATTATGTGATATATTTTTATCCCAATTTCCTAAAGATGAGGAATGTATCACCAAGTGGAGACAATGTAGTTTCTAGCATGACAAGTGTCAAGTTGGGAACATGAACATAATGTGGGAACTTAGTGTATTTTCTAGGGATTCTCATCATTCTCACCTAGGATTCTATCCATTGGTACACTCCCTTCCATCTATCAGCCGTACCTTTGCTTGGAGAAATTTGAAGTTGATTGTACCCAACAAATCCTTGGGGGTTTGGGTTGAATAAGTAGGTCGTGAGGCTTGTGAGCATTCTCTCCGGGTAAGAGAATTGTCGAGAATTGTTTCCTTGTGTGTTGGGATGGTGGGTGTTGCAATTCTTAGAGAAAATTTGTGTTCTAGGTGATACAGAGCTCTGAGACTTCCTGTCCATCCTGTTGCTGAAGCCTTGGAAGGGAAGTGGGACAACCAAAGGACTCTTGAGTAGAGAAGGGGTACACTCCCCGGGGTGGGGAAAAATGTGGCGAATGAGAGGTTGTGAGATAGGAACTGTTGTTGGAGTTGGCACCTTAGCCTGAGCTTAATTCTTCTTTCTATTAGACCTTAGTCTAGCTTGGTAAGCCTTTTCCCTGGTGGAGTCCTAGCCTCAGCTCAGGGGTGAACTTCTACTGAGAGTTTATGAGTAGTAGAGTCTATGGTTGGGAGGAATGTCTAAGGTCTGCATCCAGTCAGTGGTTTGATTAAAAAATAAGTTTATTCTTGTGTTTTTGGTGTTTACTGTGTGTAAATTTATGTTAAATATGTTATGGTATAACTGTTAAATATTTATGCATGTATATATGCTATTAGGACTGCATAATTTTGTTCAAATGTATGGAATTTAATTAATAAATCATATCAGAGAGGAAATTTTTGTCTTGCATGGTCTAGCTTGGGGCGGGGATGCTACACCCAATGTTGCTGATCCATTGGAGAATTAGGTTGAAAGAATGCTATCCCTATTTGAGTCAGGGTTTGAAAACCAACTAGATGTAAAAGTGGAAGAAACCAAAATGCTTATTTTGGAAGAGATTTTACAAGGTGTAGAGGCTAGCATGGGATCCCTACAATTTTAAAATAATGTTGAAAGTATAGAGATTGACAATTCAAGACTTGCATAGATAACGACACTAGACACAAGTAGAAAAATTCTTATTACAAACGAAGTCCTTTGGCAATGTTTTCATATTGAACCTAGTTTAACATCAATTTGGATTCGACTAGATAAATATGGTAAAGAAAAGGATATGATATGGATCCAAAAAGAGACAAGAATAAGGTAATTTTTTAAATATGATACATGAAGAAGGAGACAATGAATTGTTAATCCATATTGAGAATCTAATGGGAGTGCCCCCATCACTGAATTTCAACACCGAAGAAATCAAAATGCCACCAAATGAAAGTTGCGATATATTCAATGAAGAAATAAGATCACAAAGGAATAATGTAGTTGCATATAAAGATAAGTAATTCTAGACAAATTTGCAAGAATAGAGAATGAAAGAGTATTGAGAACATAGAAGCAGAGATCTGTTACTTGAAAGTATCAAGTAGTCGGTCCTTGAAATACCACTGACACCATTGTCGAGTCAATTGATGACAACAAATATGGAAAACCTTAATACTAGAAACCCTTATGTATGAAGGTGACAAAGAACCAAAGAGACATTGGTTCATCTACAAAGAGACACTGGATGCAATGGATGTCATTAATTAACTCAAGTAAATGCACAATTTGTTGGTGTGCTAAGAAGAAGAACACTCACATGGATTATGATTTTTATAGAAAACCACAACAAAACCAAGGATGAGATCAAGAGTGGATTTTTGTCATTCTTTTTAAAAAAAGGATGTCAAGTAACTTGCAATATAGAATCTTAAATAAATCAAACAAATGCCAAACAAGTCAATGAGGGACTATGAAACAAGATTTAAGGATATTCTTAGTAGGATCCTTTACTCTATTGATAAAGAGATTCTATTCCAATGGTTTTTTGTTGGTCTATTATAGAAAATTAGGGAACCTCTAAGAATGGATGAAATCAAGAGATATGAATAAGACTTAAAAAAATCCTGCCAAATTGAATTTGAGGAGGATTGCATGTACTTGTTCATAGACAAAAATCTAGAAGAAAAATAGGAGAGAATGCAAAACTCATTGCAAGACATTACAATCTAGACAAGGAGATTGGATATATGGTGCACTATATGTTTGATTGAAGGGTACACAAAACAAGATTGTAAATGTAGAGAATCAATTGTTATACATCAATATGTTAGAAAGATTGAAGATGGTACTAATGAGAAATCTGTGAGGCTATGAAAAACCACATTACAAAGGAGTGCCCCCTCAACTTGACGAATACCAAGAAAAAGTGGTGTGCCATTTGTGAAGACAATACCCATAATACAATTGAATGTCAACGCAACGAAAGAAACAATCCCAAGTTTTATACAACATATCATACATAAATAACATATCAAAACTAGGGTGCAAAAGGAGGAAGAGGTAGTGGAGGTGATTTAAGAAGAGGAGGCTACAATGAAAGAAGAAGAGGTTGAGGTGGTTTACATGGAGGTTAAGGTGGATATTTTAGAAGTTTTTGTTTTATCTGCTATAAAGATGACCACCTTAATCTTGTTTTCCCCTTGAAAGATAAAATTGATTTAAAATTTTGCAACAAAAATTGTGAGGTAAGAGATCATTCCATAGAATAGTATTCATTAATAATAGAGAATATAAGGAATAAAATAAATTTGAATATTTTACAAAGAATACCTAAAAATGAAGCATTGAATTTCAAGAATTTAAATTTCATTACCATATTGGAGAAAGAAAAGGGAAGGATGCACTTTTGCAAAGATCCCCTCAAGTAAAACTGGGAAGGAAAGAAAGAATATGTGACCAGATCCGATGAGACAAAAATGAATATGTTGATGAAGCCATATGCATGTTTAAAAAAAATGATCAAAAAGGAAGAATTTCAAGATCTAAACATTAAAAAAAATGACCAAAGAGGAAGAATTTCAAGATCTAAACATTAAAGACAAAAATTAATAATATTATAGATGAATTTTTAAATCTATTAAGTAAATAAAAATACATTAAAAAAATTCATTAATTGATGAATATATTCAAAAATTTCAAAAATAGAAGTGAAGTCATAAACAAATCTATCATTTAAATAAAAAAGGAGAAGCAAACAAATGATTATGATCCTCAAGTTGACCTAAAAATTAAAGGCTTTTTAATCCCATAAGTTGTGGTCGAATCTCATGGAAACATCCTTCCAAAGGAGACCTCAATTATGAAGGTGAAGCCTAATCTAGTTAAGTCAAGAAACCTTTTAAAATAGGATAATCAAAGATATGTAGATCCCATTGGACCTATTAAAAGGCACAAAAACAAGTATAATGGGAATACCAACCTTGGTTAGTTGACTTTAAGGTTATCAGCCTGGTCAAAGGGAGCTTAGTGTATTCAGGGTTAATCACAAGACCAGGGAGGAGGAAGATAAAACAACAATGAAAGTTGCATTATCACAATATTATAATGGAGTTGGTTAAAGGCAACTTCATGTCTTGTAATTAGAAAAGCATGACCAATGAGAAAAGATACCACGTTGGAGTTGGTTAAAGGTAACTTCATGTCTTGGTATTTTTTCCTTTATAAGATTTAAAACAATATCATCGTAACCACTTGTATACAAGTCACACCAAAGACGTTATTATATGCAACTCAAAGCCTTATCACATGACACACATTGCTTCATAATGGAAAGTAATTATTAAATATCATTTATCAACTTTAAAGAGGGAAAATACATATTTGATATGGATGGTGTTCGATGTCTTTCAAAATTTGAAAGCAGATATAATAAATTAAAAGTATAGATTAAATGGTTTAAATTTTTTTAGGTTGATAAAGTAAAATGGTGATTTTTTTTTAGAGTTTTAGTTTTTTAAAATGTAATATATTCCTTTTAGAGTTTTAGTTTTTAAAAATGTAATATATTTAATTATGTAAAATGTAAAATTGTCATAATTATTTAAATATTTTTGTATAATATTATTTATTTTATAATTAAGTATTAAATATTTACATATTAAATAGATTTTTTTATTAAATATTTTAAAAAATAAACAAGATGATGATGATGATGATGATTAACGTCCACTAAGACCTAATTGGTCTATCAGACCTTAAGAGGGTAAGTGATTACTTGTGATTATTTATAATTTTGTTTCTGTGCTCGAAAAGCATTAAGAGAAGCTTTCCAAGATCACCATACTTTTGTTGAGTTAAGAGGTTAGGAAGGTTGGTAGTGTGATCAATATTTTGAAAATGAGATCTAATATGGGTATAGGCTGGACA
>SNQJ01S0035785.1:55108-67503 GCA_010110895.2 Picea sitchensis
TATGAATGTGGTATCTCTTCATATTGGTCATAATTTCCTAATTACAAGACATGAAGATACCTTTAACCAATTCCATTATAATATTGTGATAATGCTTCTTCCATTATATTCTTTTTAAATATAATATTATTGTCAAATGTCGAGCTTTCAATCTTCACCTCTACCTTCTTTCAAGTGTATGGTATGATTGTGATCATCGAACTAATGGTTTTCTTAAATATTCCATGGACATGACAACGTAGGTTAACTGATGATGTGGATTGCTCATGTCGGTCATCTGATGATGTGGATTGGATATATGTATAACGTAGGTTAAGTGATGATGTGGATTGCTCATGTCGGTCATTTGATGATGTGGATTGGATACAATAGACAATGTGTGGACATGACAATGTAGGTCAAGTGATGATGTGGATTGGATACAATAGACAATGTGAGTCATGTGATGATGTGGATTGCTCATAGTTTAGAAAGTTTAGAAGTGAAAATGTCATTGAAATAAAGCATCTAAATTAAGTCCTAAGCATCTAAATTAAGTCCTTTTACCCTCAATTGATAGCTACTTGGATTCTTGTTATGTGATTTATTTTTTTAAATTTGAAAGAAAAAGATTGTTCCATAACCACAGAAGAACCTAATATATTAGGAGGGTGATATATTAGGAGGGTGATTGAGAAAAAAATTTAGAGGGTTGTATTATTAATATATTTTTTTAGGTAAAATATTATATATATATATATATATTTGAATTTCATTATTAATTTTATTTATTATATTAAAAAAAATCTATTATAATAAAATAAAATATTAATTTAATAATTTACACTTTATTATTTTTATTTTATCATTTTTATCGATAAATAATGTTTTTTGTAAAAGATGTAAGAGGGAGAGGGAGAGGGAGAGGGGGAGGAGGAGGGGGAGGGGGAGTTTGTCTAGTTGGAAGATAGTTTTCGATGCCATCCCATTATGTCAATGCAAGTAAGGGTACATGGGAGGACAAGGTAGAACTCTAGACCCATCATAATCGACTTCCCCTTCCTATACATAAAATTTCACCTCACTTCAACATTAATTTGTGAATGTGAAGAATTATAGCAATAATTTGTCTTTGGATTAAAATAGATATGTGGCATTGTGGAGTTTTTTTTATAGGAAAAACTAAGAATACGAAGGGTGGCTCTCCTAGTAGGTTGTGGAGAGATATTCTCTAGTTCATCTTGTTTATTTGGCATATGACCTATGTTTTCCTTGGGTGTAGGTTGTGGCTCAATGCACATTGGATATCAAATCTTTTCATAGTGCCCTCATCTTGTGCCTACTTGTTAATATGTTGGTGGGTGATCTACATCTAACTCAACGGGGGGTTATGAGCACTATGTGACTTGATAGCACTCACTATGGTTTGTTAATCTTTGATTCCTCGGCATTGCAGGTGCTAACCAAATAAGTGTCAGGTGGTCTAATTTAAGGGATCAAGATAATAGATATGGAGAGAAACAAGGACAAGGGAGTTTAAACTTAGATAGAAGGAAGGAGGAATGGGGTGAGGTGAGGCAAACCACGAGAATGCAAGAATATAAGAGTGCCTAGGCAAGAGTAGAAAATTACTATAGCTCAAGTAAAATTCATGCCAATAATGAATAGATACCACGGTAGTTTTGTTGTTTTGGTAAAAGAGGAATTTGAAAGTGTTGTTCCTGAGATTAATCCTAAGGCTCAAAGAGTAATTTTAGGCATCAGGAATGTTTAGAGAAAATGTTTTAATGAGTGTTTTTCCTACCTTTAGTTTTATGAGAAATGACCTTTAAATGAAATTAATAATAGGACAATACAGAGGTTGTATTTAATTTTCTGAGTCACAATCATGATATCAAATGGTGTGGAAAAGAATTACAAAAATGTTAAACAAAGCCAGCCATCAATTGCAGATGAGTCTCACCTTGTTTACAGTGGAAGAAAAGTAGAGAACGCACCCTTGAACATGATATAGAATGTAGTAATTTATGCAGATCGCAGGTCTTGTTTTACTCACAGTAAATACATAAGAAAAATTGCTTACTGAATGAATTGATGGTATAATATGATCACAGTAGTTGTAATACTAAATTTCAACCAATCTCTCTTCAAGGAATTACATAAATAAATTCGGGGAAATGGGAACATAGAGGAAACACATAACTCAAATTGAATGAAAGTTAGAATCTCTATCTGCACTTGTATTAATACTAAAAAAAAAGAGTTTCTCTATTACATCTGGCAAGAATCAGCTTGAATAGATCTTAAATCTATGTATTTATACAAAATCTATCACAATTGAAAACCGTTGGACTTCTTACAATATTTAAGTAAAAATAGCATACATTTGAATAAAACAACGGTGTGTAAATTTTGATGAGTTTCGTTGGCGCTCTCCTCTATCTCTTCATCTACTGGTAGAAGTGATCGTTCTACTTAATCCTTTGGGCTGGGTACACATGTCATTAAGGCCAGCCTAATCATTTGGCATATGGTCTTGGTTGTTTAATTTCGTTTCCATCTGTCCCTTTGGATATGTTCAGCAGGGTAACGAATCACAGTCGAGGTCATGGGGAGATGATAATCAGATGAATATCATAGCATTGGCTCATCAAGGGATGGATAACGGTCATAGGGAGAGTAATTGTCTATGGAAATAAGATGAGAGAACAAGTGTTCGATGATGAGGTGGGATGAGTGGAGGTTATAATGTGGATGGACGAGGTAAATGATTGTTAGAAGGTGAGAGATAGAGGGGGTGGAAGGAATGGACACTGTTCATGTTTTCTCACTTTCTCCTAGTTGTGTTTTCTTTTCCATGTTCAATGCATTGGGTGCATCTATCCATCAATGCCACCACGAACCTTGAGGGCTCAATCTTTTCATTTACCTCGAAAGAGAATAATTTCCTTTGTATTTGAGGCAACTTTTCTTGGATCTTGTTCACCTCTTGGACTGTGGCCTGAAACTGTGAACTTGGATGAACTAGCCATTTATTGATTTTAAAAATATCAATTTGGCTCATTTCTTGAATGGTTGCCAGAGTCTCTTCTTTGTTCTTTCTAGAATTTTGTTGGTTCATTTCTATCTTAATTTTCCCCAAGGCTTATGAGATATTACTCCCCTCAAACTCAATCAACTTTTTGTTTAATGATGACAATGCCTCTAGACAAACTTATTTCACCTCTCTGGAAGATTTATTGCCTTCTTCCAGATTCATTTCCTAGACCTTTAGGGCCATCTCACCTCTTAATTGTTCTGAATAAGAGAGAAGAGGAAAATCAGGGACATTATCTTTCTGCATCAATATGAGTACCTCTTGAAACTTAGACCGTGGTGAGCAGGCCTCTTTTTACTTGGCATATATATCCTTTAGGGAAATTTCTACTGTCTAATAACATTTTTGGATTGCATCTACTTCAGATAAATATCCTATTGGGCAACTTCCATCTTCTCATTAATTTCCAATTCTTTATTTTTGAAGGTCGAGATATCTATCATGGTACCTTTAGTTAGGGCCAATCTGGCTTGCAGTTGTTCTATCAATTCGTCACGCTGAGTGACCAGACCTTGGTTGTTTTGTGAGCTCTGATAAAGCTTCTCAAGGTTAGCCTGAAGTTGTTGATCTGTTGTCGATCACTAGCCCTGATTTGCTCGAAATCCTGGCTCATTCTATTTCTGATAGTCTTCTCTGCAGTATATATTTGGTTTTGCAAGTGTTCCAGCAATAGGCACTTATGTCACAGTTGTTCGGTCAAATTGTCCACTGACCATTGATTGGTAGTGGAAAAATCACCTAACGAACCTACAACTTCCTTTGCAAATACTGCACCATCCTGGTCATTCCCATCATACACCAGTCTTTTCCTTTTAGAAATCACCCCATCCTTTTGGTGAGATTCTCTTTTCATGATGGCTTTCGTTTCTTACTAAAAGATAAATATGAAGGAGGCATCTCTTCAGAAAAAATGGGAGTAAGATCACTCACCAAAGTGATTTCGAAAAGAGGATTTCTGAAGTTGGTCTATAGAGGGGTTAATGATGTGATGGGAGAGGTAAATTATGTGGAATGTTGTTGTCATGTTGTATTGGGGGTGCCAGCAGGGGTTTTTGGTGTTGAATGAGAGATAATTTGTCCTAGATCCATGAAGTCCTCAAATCGTGTTGTCACCTGTGGATCATTTATCCCTAACAATGACGCCCTTATCTCCTGAAATAATACCTCTGGGATTTTTGGGAGTCTTTTGGCTTTGGTTTTAGTGGAGGATTCTGGTTCGGATACTGTAGATTTAGCCTCCTATCAAGGATGTGTGGCTATTGATTCTCACTGCAGTATCTTTAGTAGGTTGTTCTGCCTCTATTTCTGAAAGTTGAGGAAATCAGCTTGTTGGTCTGGGTGCAGGATCAGGAATTTGTTTTGGACCTCCTTGTAATATCTAACCCCCTTGAATATTTCGTCATACAAGGAATTCTCATGTGTGTACCACTTCATGTTGAACTGATCCATATGGTTTTCCATTTTTTTATGTGGATCGTGTTTCTTGAACTTGATGTCAACCAATTTAACATCATCCAGATCCGTGACCTCAACTTTAGAGTGGCCAAAATCCAATAATGTAAACATGCCAATTTGAATGGGGAAAGTTGGCCATACCTTTTTATGTGTTGCTTTCAGCTCCTTGCTGATACCTCCCACCACTGTCTAATATGCCACTTCTCTGCACACCAGCCTATCGAGTAAAAATTGTGGGAGAAAGTGAGGGGGAAACGAACAACCAAAAACTATGTTGTAGGAGAAATTATCCTCAATGAAACAATCTACAATCTTTCCTAGGTTTCCCATAGTCCTCTCTGAAATCCGAGGAGGCAGGCGACCATAAATGGCTATCTGAATAGGTACTACGACATTGTGGCATATTTTGTAAAATAAATCCTTAACTTTCTCTTCCCATAACTTGGAGTGATAAAAATGAATGGGTTATGAACTGGCCGGAGTCCAACTCCAGTTCATCAATGGGAAAGGGGTCATGAAGCAGATGACATCCATAACATATGAAGACATGTAAAAAGGGGCAGGCTTCCCTTTTGATTTCATTGTTTTATAATCAATGGTTCCCTTGGCCAAATTATTCGACATCATTTTGGCCCAATTGAAAGTGTAACCCTCGACTACCTTGTTCATGATGGATACCCATTCCACCGAAAAATGCATAGGGATATTCTTCCCGAACAGACGACAGAGCATCATGGCTACATACACCATGTGAGTGTGTAAAGATGTTGTGGAATACATACCATGAGTGACAGTTCTAATTTTCTCCGAATGTCCCCACTAGGTCCTGATTATATCATGACCTCTCCTGGCATATTGGACGCATTCTTTTTTCTTGAACTCTAGAATGAATGCGGCATTGTAAGTATATTTAGGAGTAGGATATATTTTATACATTACTTGCAGATGTTCCAGTCAGAAAAAGTCAATGGCCACCTGCTAATGGTTGATGATGCTCTTGGTCTAGACATCAACATGTTCCAAGGCCCAACTTATCATATCATTGTAAGGCATGATTCTCGGTCGTGTAACTATCTTCTGCATCTTTAACTGTGTTATGTGTCTAAGATTAGCTGTAAAAGAGTCATCTTCTTCTTCGGCACAATATTCTGGACAGTTGATGATTTCACGTTCCAGGATCTCAAAAACCTGTGTCCAAGTTTTAACGGTGTTTGTGGCTCACGGAGTAGTGTCTGACAGAATGTATGCATTCGAGTTTGAATCTTCGCCTGTTGCATCAGGATTTTTTCCATTTTCCGCATTGCCATAATCTCTAAGGAAACAGAGTGAGGTTACCTATTACAGAGAAAGTTCATGAGTTTTTTCAATACATAAAACTTCTAATTTCGAAAGGTGAAAATTATTTTGAAATTGAAGTGTTTTTATTCAAATAAGAGCTTATCGATTTTTGTATAGACTCACTGATGAGGAATTTATTACCCTCAATGGAAATGACTACCTAGAGATCCATGATCTTCATTCGAAATCATTACCTTTAATCGATCATAAATTCCATTGATACTTCGACGGTTCACGTTGGGGAGATTTGGATGTGACAGGGTGGAAGTCTCTCGAATCCTGAATCTGCAGAGTAATTAATCTTTGGATAATCGCTTTTACAACTTAACTAACTATGTTTTAAAATGTTGAATTAACTTCAAGTGTTTCAAAAGTTCGTACTTCGGGGGTTTTAAAAATAGCACAAGAGAGTTTCCCCGAAATCCAAAACCGTGAAGTAAATAATTACGAATAATCTTCCTTAAGTCTTAATTAATCAGGTTTAACTTTTGTTATTAGATATTTCATTAATTTATTTTTACTCTTTGAAATGTCCAATGCTTCGACATTCGAAACTTCGATGATTTGTGAACTCACTCTTTGTTAAACTCCCGAAGGGTCCTCTCCTTGAGTGACATGGCGGGAATGAATTCATTCTAGATGACGTGTCAAGAATATATAGGTGCCACATGTCACTCAAGAGCATGTGAATCATCCAACGGAAACTTCAAAAATAAATGCCACGTGTCAGCTTATAAAAGATTTAAAAGACACGTGTTCTATGACTCGTGTTCGTGAGTTATTTAGGGTTTATCGTGGACTGTTATTTTTTGGTTTCGGGGCTTCGGGGTTTTTATCGTTTAGACTTATGGGAACATCCGAAGCGCAAGGTTCTGAAGGGATCGTTTGGGATTTATTCTTCAAAACTCAGGCGGCTCCAAAACTACGAAGGTTATTAGGATCGCTTGATCAAATTAAGGGAACTCATCAACAACGGATAACGTATGCGATTTATTATTAAATGACAACCAATGAATTTGATTTAAATTTAAAAGGCCACTTTGTGTAGAATTTTATTCCTAAGAAGGAAAAAACTATAAAATCAAAAGTTCAAAATTGTGTGTTCCAAAAGAAAGAATTGATAACTCGACACAAGAGAAGAGGGGAAACACTTCTATGAAGCAAATATATGTGAAATTACTAGATTGGATCCTATACACAAGATTCTTCAAAAGTAGGGACATCAAATACAAAAAGCTAGTATATCTACATTGGCACAATAAGTCTTTTATTAACTAGATAATGGAAGAAAAGGGAATCTAGTGGTAGACAATTATGATTAGACTTCATGAACTGAAAATATGAAACTCTAATTAAAGCTATTTTGGAAATTGAAACAATTACTAAAGAGCCAAATGAAGATGGGAAAGCACCAACAACAAATACACAAACACCCAAAGTCAATGCTAAAGAAGATATGGCCACTCCATCATTCTACATTTATGTGAATTTGGCATCAGAAAGTAAAAATTAGAAACAACAAGCTACAAAATTTCGCTGCCATGATTATCTTTTTGTTTAATTATTTTATATCACAGGTTAACAAGTATAATATAAAATAATAAAATTGCAAAATAATCATCTCGGTATAATAAAATTGCAAAATAATCATCTCTATTATTTTCTTAAAATTTGTTGTACATCAAAAAAGAGACTAATATGAATAATCTCTCTAGTAGAAATATTAAATATAAAACGAACTCCCTAAAATCCTAGCCACTAATAAATAAAAGTGTAAATATAATTTTAAAATTAAAATTAACAAGAGTTGCAAGGTAGCATAGTCCCTGTCTTTGGCAGGTTTGAAATTTGATAATAATAATGATTTAAAACTATAATAAGGTTTTTGAATTAAATAAAAAAATGGTAAAACTTTTTATTTTATTAGTTATATTTATAATAATAGAAAAAGATGAAGCATATCAATATTTTTAACTAAATACTACAATTAAAAACATATACGGTTCATCTTATTATTATGCATCTACAGTTTATTGGAGATTTCCTAATTAATACAATCGTTTGCAGGAAAACTATCACGTCAGGAAGATCTAGTGGTCGGTGGACAACAACAACCAATTGTACTAGAACAAAAGACAAACTAATATTGCCATTAACATCATAATAATGGCAGCTCTCTTTACAAACCACATCCAGATGGAATTACGAAGTTGTCCTCTTCTTCTCATGTCTTTGAAGTGTTGAAAAAATATGAAAAGGAGGGTGGAAACGATGGTTGTAGACACCAACATCGAGAGAAGATTCAGTCGAATATGCATCCCAAACTTTGTCCCCCCATTCAATTGTTCCATGAACTTAGCCCAAACTATTCAACAAATTCTATGGTTGGTCAGAGCTTTGCATTCAAAGTATTTCTTGCACATTTTGCATTGTATAATTCACTATGCCAATGGTAATATCTCACACCTTTTTTTTATATATTTCTGTCTTGATTAGACTGTAGCTTGCAAAAGATTGTAAGTATTTCTTGTACATTTTTCATTGTATAATTTACTATGCAAATATATTTTCCTATTCTTCATTGTTGTACAATTGCATAGCATTATACACGTAATCAATAAGTACAATATAGGCTACCCATGTTCCTAGTATAATATGCCTTCTAAAGTAAAATCTCTCTCCCAAGTATTTGACCCTTTTAAATGATCAAGCTTTAAGTATAAAAAGGATCTAAGCTAGTAACAATAGTAACAATACCTCGTGGTTATATTTGCAACATTCGACCATGGTTATATATTTATTAGTATTTATATTTTAGTAACCACATGTCACAATTCTCTCCACACTTACATTTAATTCAACCAACCCACCAAGCTATGTCGTGACTCGTATGATAATAATTACCCATCATATAGAATACTTGTCTAATTGGCTATTTATACATTAATATAATAATAATAATCAATAACGTAGATTGTAAGGAACCAGTACACATTTCAAAAACTAAATTGGAATTTGGAATGTTGAAGAGAGAAGGCATTCACGGGGCGGACACTGACACACCACCATGTCCATCTGTCATTGTGATTTCACGTAACACCATTGTATACACAATCAAGTATATATACATATATTCTAACGGATATATATTATATATATGACAATAGCACGCATGTTGGTAGTGATGGGACCCTGATTCAGACACAGGACAACCCTGTGAAAAAGGTCAAGCGAGCAACCTGCATGACAAAAACAATGATAAATTTGTTTGACAGAACCTGCTTTTTAACTTGAAGTTCGAAAAAGTTGGCTTTTGAATTTTAATTACATTAAATGAATTAAATTGAATTTTACCATATTACACTGTACAGATGGATGACCCTTAGTTAGCATCACGTGTAATTAATTTAAAACATTGAAATACATGAAAGTTGCAATAAGACTTGAAACATATTAACCAATGGAAGATGAGAAAAATAAATATGTATATTATATCAAAAAATATATATTTGTTTTGTTAAGTTACACATTACATTTCATATACAAATTTAAAATAAAATAAAAATTAATGTCAAAACAATAGCAAACTCATTGCTATAGTCCTGCTTTAGCAGGGACTAATAATATCTAGGTGGTTTCATATTGTGTTTTGTTCGAATAATGTTTTCTTAATGGTTATGCAGAAACTGAATGGACATTGGGTTCACCACACCTTAACATAATTAATGTTTTGGTTGCCTATCATGGTTCACCACACATTGAGAATGAGAAAGTTTGTTGATTGGGTCACTCTCATAAAAGGAGGAAATTTCTTGAAACAAAAACTTGTGAGATGAGATTTCAACATCAAATATTTATAGCGTTAAGAAGAAAAAAACAATGACAATAATAGTAATAAAAAAGGTTGGGTTTGTCCACTTATTGAGTCACTCTTTTACAAAACTATCATGACCTACAATTTATATAGCACTTATTTTAATTACCTCATGCATTAGAAATGTTTACATAAAGCTTGTTACCTAGATAAAGACCCTGCAACATTTTTTCCTAGGGGAACAACATCGAGGATCACAAGTAATTTATATTCTAGTGGCTATGTAAGAGACATATTAGACTTTGGTATCATGTCTATAATGGATTTGACTATATGTGGAATATAATATGGAAGAAGACTAAACATGTTACATGTGGCTCTTATGGTAAACTTTGACAGAATTGTGGAAGAATTCTTTGTGATTCTCATTGATTAAATGTGTTTGTAATTTTTTTGACTTTATAGATCAATTTGAATACTCTTTGTGATTCTCATTGATTAAGTGTGTTTGTAATTTTTTTGACTTTATATATCAATTTGAATATCCCAAATAGGGCATGTTATTTTTCTAAATACGCAAGAAATATTGCAAACATTATTAGAAATAGACTTAATGGACTCATGTAAAAGATATGAAGTTATTACAATGAAGTTATTTTATACAATGGGGCTGATCCCTTTTTATGTCAATGACTAAGTAGTGTTGCTATTGTTACAATGTAACTTTTTTATATAAATAGTATCTAACTATTATTTTATTAGTCACTTATATGAACATGGCTTTATTACATCAAGTAAGTCTTATATCCTAACACCCCCTCTTAAGGATTACGGTATAATTAAAAATACATCAACTAAATCATTATTTAGATGCTTCTCTTTGAAAAACAATGATTGGACTAAGTAGGGATCCATCAAGTTGTCTCGTAAACCTCGAAAAAGTTTAGCTCCCAAGATGAATTCCTGAGTTCCTAGATTCCATCTCCCCTAAATCCCAAATTATAAACCTCTCGAACTAAATTACTAGATAGCAATCCACATGCATGTCTCATAACCTCATTATTGGAAAACAATTCACATGCATGTCTCAAAACCCTAATGAGGAATAATTCCTGAGATCCACAAACTCCCAAAATATCTGGCCAACAATCCATATTGAGCATCACCTACACTCGATCCCTTTCTTGTTTGCAAAGTGTGGACCTCTTAAATATTGAAAGCATCATCTTTTTTTAATGTCCTATGTTTTGATCAGGTATGAGGGTAAAGGATTCTCTACTACATCAAAAAAATGTTAATACAAGGTTGAAAATTAGGTGTCCCTACGAAAATGTCTCCATCTATTGAGTCACCAAGGTACCTAGCCATGATGCTCACCTAGTTCTCCAAGATAATATTCTAGACATAGGGTTTATTCATGTTAATCTTACATCCATTGAAAATAAACACAGGAAACCCTAATTGTTGAAACAAATACACTACTAAAAAGTAATTGTTGGATTACTGAGAGGGGGGTGAATTAGTAATAGAGATTTTTAATCCTTTTAACCATAGTATGTAAGTGTTATTTATCTTTATGAACAATGTAACATTATCATCCAATAAGTGTAGATTAAATAAACCATAAACAATGAACAATCACACATATGCATAGTACACCAGTAGATTTACATGGAAACCCAATGCGGGAGAAAACCACGGAATGATTTTTCTTATATGTCTTTAAGAATTACATTCATTAGAAGCACCAACTTTCTTTGTTCTTGAGCTACAACTAGAAAGAGGCTCTGACCCCCCTATATTTTCATGCTACAACCTGAGGGAAGCTCCAACTCCCCATCTCTCTGGCTACAACTAGAAGGAGGCTACAACCCCCTATGTTCTTCGGCTACAACCGAAAGGTGGATACAACCACCTATCCTTGCCTTGTCTTGTCGCCTTGAAATATAAGTAAGATGATGAAACCACTACCACACTATCACTGTGAGATATCCAGCTATAAACATGTACCAATATGTGCCAACAACCTATAACCAGCCTGTGCCATTGTCTTGTAACCAACTTGTACCTGTACTCAGCCTGTACGGACAAAACCCAATAGGTACGTGACCTGTCTTTTCTGCAACCCACGCATGTACGCACCCTTTATATATTGCATCCTGCATATGTACGCGGCCTTTCTCTACTACAAACTATGTATGCCTTCTTGAAACTAGGGTTTTCTCTCTCCTGAAAAACTCTGACCCTCTGTAGCCTCTATCACATCAACCTGCAACTTTTCATTGTGTGCAGACTGTAATTGTGCCCTATGCATACATCATCATATGTATCATTTAACCAAACACATCTATATCTCTCTAGTCATGTGCCATACAAGTGTGTATAATCATGAACAAGTGTAATAACCCTCACATGAACTAGACATCAAACCCTTAATGATAAACAACCTCTTAGTACATAAACCACTTCATAGCCACTTCACAAATACAAGCGCTCAATCATGTACCACAAAAACCCTTAACCATAATGCCAAGAAATACAAGATGTGCCTCAACACCTAACAAGATGTACCAATGATAAATATTAATTATACCAACATTGTATTTTTGTAGATATTACTTATACAGTGAGTGGCATGCAACTAATAGCCTCTCTAGGTAAAATCCTCAAACCCCCATAACCATTTCTCATGTAGACAACATTGTTGGAAGA
>SNQJ01S0035786.1:0-22559 GCA_010110895.2 Picea sitchensis
CGACACTCCCTTTGCAATGGTAGCCAAGCGTTGATGCCAAAAAACAACACTCTCTTCTTGCGGGAGCCTCTTCCAACACAAAACAACCCTCCAACACAACGATTTCAACACAGCCTCTTCCAGTGAGCGGCTTTTTCCAGTCTGCGGCCTCCTCAGCTTTGATACCACTTGTTATAATTTGCAAATGCGGAAACACAAATTAACATAAGACAATCAATACAAATGCAGACAAGAAACACAACAATTTATGTGGTTCACCCAAACGTTGGGCTACGTCCACCAAGCATAGCTATCGGTTGTCTTATTATTCAGCTAATGGAGATTACAACAGGGTCTCACTCCTCTCAGACACACCAGCCTCTACGGGCATACATCAAATTTATAACAATGTACATTAGAAACTGATTATTAAATGTAATCTCATCCATATTCTAACTTGTTCGTATTGGTTACAACCAACACCGGTTTATAGGATCTGAAATCATATTCATGGATGAATTGTTGTCACCGTTTCCAACAATAATCTCCACATAAAGGATTATCTTTGTTTTTTTTTTCCGCTTCCAACAATAATCTCCACATAAAGGGTTTACCCTTGTTTTTTAGGAAATTACTAGGATATGAGGTAGGTTTTTATAGTTATTCATAATGCTCTTTGAACTTTGTGGAGACAAACTATGTATGAGATTGAAATGTTCAATTCCTTTGGAGTGGACACTCCACCCACCCAAGAACACAATACAAAGGAAGGTTGAAACAATAGAAAATAGTGATAGAGTTAATATTTATATGGTAAAAATTCATTGGATACCTATTGTGAAATATGAGAGACATACCATGAAACCTTTGTGAAAATGATTAAAATAATTAAAGAACTATTGGGAAATAATAATAAATATTTATTTCCAACATAAAAATTGTTAAATTATAAAGAAGATATAAAGTGAAAATAATTTATTCATTAATTTTTTATTTCCTTTCTAAAAAGTTAAGCTTATAAATGAGGCGTAGGTGAAAATTAAAATGGACGAATAGCATTAATGGCCACCCAAAAGAAGCTAAATAAAACTAAAAACAAAATTCAAAAAAAGAAAAAAAAAAGGCTTTTCAATTTGTTGAAGCAAGAATTTTGGTTTGGTGAAAACAAATGAGTTTTTTAGAATAGTGGGAGTGTTGAATTAGAGATGAGATTATGGAATGTGTCAGCATGGGATTTGAAGGATATGCTAATTTGGCCAAGCATGAGGTCAGATTTCTCCTTACAATTTTACATTATTAATCACGTAATTAAAAAAACTCAAGAATAAATTGTCTGCTTTTGCATTCAAGTTTTTCCATACTTTATATTATATAGAAAAACATATTATATGTTTTTCTATTAATGCCGCCCCCCACCCACATATGTGGGTGGGTGGGGGGCATTAATAGAAAAACATATATGCATTAATAGAAAAACATATAATATGTTTTTTCTATTAATGCGTCACCCCCCACCCACATATCCACCCACATATGTGGGTGGGGGGCATTAATAGAAAAATATATATGCATTAATAGAAAAACATATAATATGTTTTTTTATTAATGCACGCCTCACCCCACCCACATATATGCATTAATAGAAAAACATATATGCATTAATAGAAAAACATTAATATGTTTTTCTATTAATGCTTCGAGGCATTATTAGAAAAAGTGTTTTATTATAAAACATTTTTTCTAATAATGCCACCGCTAATATGTTTTTCTATTAATGCCCCGGACATTATTAGAAAAAGTGTTTTATTATAAAACACTAATGCCCCCTGACCTCTATTATATGTTTTTCTATTAACATGGGGGACATTAATAGAAAAACATATAATAGAGGGTGGGAGGGGAGTGACATTATTAGAAAAAGTGTTTTATAATAAAACACTTTTTCTAATAATGCCTCCCCCTCCCATTATCTAGGGAAGACATTATTACCATTCTTCTAGACTCTATAATTTGTTAGTTAACATCAATCTATACATCTTACTTAAAATCACTTAAAACTTCTTAATTATATATATCACTAATTTAGAATACTCTATAATAAAAAATAAATAAAAATAAAAATCACAAGATCTAAAAAGTGCTAATTATAATTATTAATGGGTAAGTCTAAGCCAACCATCAAACCGTAAACGGAGGTCCCTTCCTATAAATGTCTATAGTTGCTTTATTTATTATCTCCGTTGTCTATGGAGTGATGAGTTATCCGAAGTTATCGATTTTTTAAGAAATTTGCAAACAATTTTTTTAAGTTTGCCATTAACCAACAATGGAAGACCCACTTGATTAAGTGACTTAAGTGTGAGGGTAAAGTGTACTAAAGATTGGGTGAATAAGCAAATGGGTTACCTATTTTCAGCGCCGTCACTAATTTAATCCAACAAATAATTAGTCGCATCGTAAATGTAACTACCTAATCAATGCAAAATCTAAAAATATTAAAAAATATAAATACATAACTTATTTTAATTAAAAATATTAAAAAATATAAATACATAATCCTCTTGTTGCATCGTCGGGCTAGAGGGTTTTGGACTGAGATTGCTTGAAGTGGAGGGGTTTTGGTGGTTCCTTCGACCCCGTTGATATTCCCTATTGTAACCATTGGTAGGCGACATGGTTGTGCATAGAGTGTCAGGTTCAAACTGAAGGATGAGAAGCACCCCAAGCAGATTGAGAGCCTTTGCCATGAGAAGCCTTGCCCTCCTTTTTATCATGCTAAGAACCTATTGTGTCACTCCTATCTCACTACTCATAATTATGCTAGTCGAACTAGGATTCCGCTTAGAATTATCATGCTGTGAAATGGTTATAGCTTCCCACTTGCGAAAGTAATGAATCTTTAAGTTAATGGCCTTCATTATGGAATGAAGGAGTTGGTAAGCGGCCTCAGAGGTACACGTCATAACTAACAATTAAACTCTACACAATCACCCCACCCTATTCAACCGACAAAATCACTTGGTTTGTCCCATCCTCACACGAACATGCCTCATGTCTCATCATCCACCGGACCATATGGTCCCTTCTCATCCTTAACACCCCATGAGTAGATATCATAAAAGAGTTTTAAATATTACTCCAAAATTATAAAAACACTTTAAATATTTAAAATAAAACCTTATAAATCATAAGCTATCTCCAATAAAATCATATATTTTTTAATAACATTTAATCGTAATCCATATTTAAAATTAAATACCACATTTTTATTAAAAAAAAATTATAAAATTTATTTATTTAGTTAATCTTTACATTATATTAAATAATTATATAATCAAAATGTTTACATTATATTAAATAATTATATAATCAAAATGTTTATATTGGTATGCATTTACAATTTAAATTTAATTTTACGATCTTCTTCTTAGTCCATCCTCCTTTGAAATTGATATATACATTGAGCACATAGTCTTTGATATTTTCAACGCAGAATAAGTCAATTTCGTGATTTGTATATATTCATATATATTTACGATTTAAAATTATTTTTACGATCTTCCCCTCACTCCATCCTCCTTTGAAATTGATTTATACATTGTGCATGTATTATTTAGTCTTTGATATTTTCAACGGAGAAAAAGTCAATTTCGTGATTTGTTTATATTACTTATGTTATATATTTTTTTCCAATTAGAATAAATTATTAATTAAATTATTTGGTAAAGTCGTCTCTTAATTATATAAATGTATTTAATAAAGCTTATTTAAAACTGTAAGCAATTTACCCAAAACATATTTACTGTTTAATAATGGAATGGTTGAACTGTATTCAAGAAAGTTACATCCCTTATAATGCTTATAAACTTTTCTAACATGAACACTAATAATTTACTATAATTTAGTTTATAGTCAATCAACCAGAAACAACTCTCAGAGTATTTCCGGATCTTTTACAAACAGTTGATAAAGATGAAAACAAGAAAAGACACAGACGTGGCCACTGAACGCCTGTCAGGCAAAACGTGCTCTGATTCAAGAAACGATAAAGGAAGCAAATTGCTGTAACTGCAACCAAAATTGCACAAATTGATGCGATCGTTTCATGCATTTGCCTTTCATTCAAGATTCACCAAACTCTCATGAATGATCATGCAGAGCATTTAATGGCTCAAAACCTAACTTGCTACCTAAGCGAGTAAAGGTATGAACCGGATCATCAATTTTATTACAGTTCTTTAGCCGAGAATTTGGATTTTGACGAAAATTTTGTACGAATTTAGCTTTAACAGCAATTGAAAAGAGAAAAAAATAAAGAAAATTTAGATGACAGAGTCTTGTTAGGTTCTATTAAAGTAGTCGGGATTGTTGCAGAGTAGGACCGACACTTAATGTAAGGAGAGTACAGTCACTTGTTATCGCTGAATTATTGAACAATCACATTAAATGCTGTTACAAATGCTTTGTCTGTGGACACAGTGGTTCTCTGGCAATAATGCAATATTACTTCACGAGGCAGAAGGATTCTGAAAGGAATTTTCTGTAGTCTGCAAATCGTTCTTTCTGCTCGATACGTTTTCCTGGTCGGAAGGTCACGATATCGAATCACGCTGCGTTTGGAAGCTTGTTTTTGTTTTATGCAATACAAGGCTGCATAATGTGGACAAAAGGAAAAGTGTATAAACCAGTGGAGGAGCTGGACCTTAGCGACAAAAGCGAAGAAATTTACCTTCGTCCTGATATATTCGGTACGTTTTTTTCACCAAATTATCTCATCAAAATGTTACAAAAAAATTGACTTAAACTCTCTTTGTTTGTTAGAAGTCTTTACTGATTCTCTGCTTTTACATTTACTCTGTTTTTAAGCGTACATTATATTACCTTGTCTCATCTTTATTAAAGCAAACGACCTGATATGGCTCACTCTTCTAAAATTCGATTTTGAACGATCGTTAAGTAAACTACCTGATATGGCTCACTCTTCTAAAATTCGATTTTGAACGATCGTTAAGTAAACTTTGCAACACAGTCGACGTGTAGGTCAGGTGTTCGAAACTTAATTCGACCTGAGGTTGCTTGCTAAATTCTTAAATTTGTCAGCACTTTCAGGATTCAGTGCATATCATTATAGGTGTAAGAACATTTAGCAGAATTTCGTTAATAATGACGTAGAATTCCCACCATTGTTTGAACTGTTAAAGATTTAGCAGTACTCTATTGTTCTCCCATTTTTGGGTATTGGTAAGAACGAGAGGCAACCAGTGGTCAATTCCTATGTTAAATGATAATATACTCCCATTTTTGGGTATTGGTAAGAACGACAGGCAGCCAGTGGTCAATTCCTAATGATAATATATATTATAAAGGATAAAGGTTTTTAAGGACGCTTGGAATTTTACTTCACCCTTCCCTGTCAAATGAAATTTAGATGACAAAGGATAAAGGTTTTTAGGAGGCTTGGAATTTCACTTCATCCATCCTTATCTGTGAAATGAAATTTAGATAGTTAAATTTGTTAACTACCTACAATTTTATTTGTCTTTATCACCTGTCATTTTAAGTTTTTCAAACATTTATACAAAGTTAAATTTCTTTTTTGGTATGTAAATGCATTGAACTTAAATTTCTAAATATTGAACTTACATTTCTAAGTAAGTGCAATGTATCATTGGAATTTTTATAATTATCTGGATATAAATTGTATAAAGAATTTGATTGAACTTCCACAATAACACAGTAAAATATCCACTTTTATTTTGCACAATAACACAGTAAAATATCCACTTTTATTTTGCATTCAGCAAATCATTATAATATCTTTTATATCAGGGGTAAGATTCAAACTCTTTACTTCCCTGGCAAAACCTTTTCTTGGTGTACCTATTATACAGAAGACAAAACTTAGATTACAAAACTTTAATATCAGAGAGAAAGAGCAAAACATTTCCCTAGAATAAAGGAATCCCTGCAATACTTATCAAAAAAACTGTATCATAATGCAGAAATGGATAGTGATGTGAGAATTTTCCCCACGCCCAGGGTAATTGATATTTCTTTGATTTTCATTTTTCAAAAAATACGCCCTTCTACGGAGGAGTCTTTTATCGTGTCGAAACTTTTTCTGGGTAGTGATCTGACAATTTTCCCCACGCCCAGGGTAATTGATATTTCTTTGATTTTCATTTTTCAAAAAATACGCCCTTCTACGGAGGAGTCTTTTATGTGTCGAAACTTTTTCCGAAGGGCACTTGTTTTGCTGTGCGTATGGAGAGTAAAAATCGACACCCTCACTAATCCCTCTGTCTCAAAATTTACTAAATTGCATATCTCAAAATGGCAGAATTCGGCAGAATTCGGGAATCGCTTTGTTGGTATGAGAATCATTCAATAACTTTGTAACTGAATCGTTAGTTAATAAACGAAGTATGATATTAATACAAATCTCATCAGAGTGATCACACATTCATGAACTTTTTATCAGTATAAAAATGCATATCATACACACATTTAGGAAAAAAATGAACATATAAACATGAACTAACATATAGTAACTTTTATCGCTATAAAAATGCATATCATACTCACATTTAGGAAAAACAATCAATATATAAAATTGGTACTCGCTAGGTAGAAATAATTTCTGGGATATTCTAATGTTATGTTAATTAAAAGAGTTTTAAATTTAAAATTATTATAGTTAATATATATTTATAAGGCAGTTATTCTTTCGTACTTTTTACATTTTAGTAAAAAATAAAAACATATCATTGACATGGTTACTAATTGGACATGTGAGTAATATTTGGACCATTATCTTGTTGGGGCCATAACTTTTGTGTGCAAACTCAAAAAATATTTAAAAAATGTAACTTTTCTTTTCAATAAAAAAAATCAACCATTTAAAAAACAATATTTCACTTTATAATGGTCCAACCTAAACCTTTGACAAACCAAAAAACTCAAAAAAACATTTAAAAAATGTAACTTTTCCTTACGATAAAAAAAAATAAAAAAAATCAACCATTTAAAAAAACAACTTTCACGGCGTTAACTCTTTTGGAAAGGCTCTCCCTATTTACATGCGTTCAAAATAAAGATTAATATTGTTAGGGGATAAATTCATTTGTGGGCAAAGTTAAAATTTAAATTAAATTTAAAAAGGTTAAGAAGATTCTACAAGCAAGCTAATTACAATATTTAAGAAATACTAATAATTCCAAGTTAGAGATTTCCCACGAGCTAAGTGATCCCAACATCTAAGAAATGTTAATCATAATTGTTGGTGGGTCATTGTTCCTACTCATCAACAACCATTAAACATTAAGGAGACCCCTTTTATAAATGGCCAAAGATGGTTTCTTTTTTATTTCCTTTGTCTTTGGATTGATGAGTTACATTATAGGTATAGTTATGATATGTTTAGTTGAAGAGAAATAGTTATAATGGTTGGGAGGTAGGTTTCACATTTTTTCATTCTGGTTTAATTTTTGATGAGGTATTTGACATCTTAGATTGGAAGAGTAGATGTCACCTAGAGGTAGGACCTCCCATAATTGTGTTTATGGACATCTTAGTCCTTGCTAAGTCATAAGTTATTGGTATATCTAATTTGCTAGCTATTGGATATACTTTTGGGACCAAATTACTCTGATAATTGATTTTCCATGGTTAAAAAAAATATAAATAGTTATGATCAGTTTAGAAATTTGAACTTTAGTTCTAGCATTTTATGATATTTTTAAATAAATGTATATTGTTATACAATGGTTATGAATGTGACAAATTCAAATTCTGTAAATTTTAATAGTTAAACTTTGCAGTGAAAGAGTCCCCAGTCCCACAAACAAGGACACAATTTAGTATTTAACTTAGCATATATACTAATTTAGTATTTAACTTAACTATGACTTTATAATTAGATTATTATTAATTTTTTAATATTTTATTATTTAAAATTTTATATTATTAAAATTTGATTTTAAATTTTTAAGATAAATATATCTAATTTTAATTATATCATAATTAATTATTAATTAATATAAAAATAAAATAAATTAATATATATATATATATATCACTCGTTTATTTTAATAAATAATTAAGTCACATATGCAATCACTTGAATGAAACATAAATTCTATGTGTTATTAGTCTCTCATGGGACTATAGAGTGAGTTTGTTTTTTATGTGACATTAATTTGCCTTTTATCATAAATTTGTGTATGCAATGTAATGTTTAATATAGGAAAACAAATATATATTTTTGGATATAATAAAAATATTTGTGTTTCTTATTTCTAATTGGTTGATAGAATTGAAGTGTTATTGCTCCCTTCACGTCTTTCAATATGTAAAATTAATTGCATAATCAATGAATTTCACCAATCACCACATCTAAATATAAAAAGTTGTACTATATATTTATTATTATGCATTATTATATTTATTTTCTAATATATTATTTATTATTATATTTATTATATTTATTATATTTAAGAATATTATAGTTCCATTCAGCTTAGGGTTCATTATACATTTTGAATAACAAATAACCCTCAATTATTATCTTTTGACAATAAATATTCATTATTTATGCATTTAGTTATATTAAGTTTCATTGTTCAACATGTATTTCCCAACTAACTTGGCAGGGACTATGTAGCCATACAACCCTTGTTTCTTTTTGTTACGAGCTTAAATTTCGATTGACTATTCTTAAGTAATAGTTCAGATAGGATGTTGTTAATAATAATCTACCAACTAGAGTGACTGCAACAACTTAAGTAATAGTTCATATATGATGTTGTTAATAATAGTTTAGAACTTCAACTGCAACTCATAAGTAGAAAACAACCTGACTGCAACAATGGCGGACTGCACCTGATTGTAACAACAATGGCGGACATGGCAGAATGGCCTTGGCATCTTTTGGGTGATTGGTGCGAGCTACAAGCTCTACATTATTGATGGACTCTTAGAAACTTTGGACCAGATTCCAGTGAAATCTGGCCCGACTGGTGCGAGCTACAAGCTATGCTTTATTGATGGAACCCTCAACAACATTGGACCAGATCCCTGTATAACTGGTCCTACCACCCCTCAGCATCATTGGACCACATCCCTATACAACTGGTCCTACCAAGACCTAGATCGATCCTCTATCTCTGCATTACCACAATATATTTGTGAGGACACTTTTTCCAACACCTCTCTTGTCTTATCCTTCAGACTTTGATCCTTTCTTGGACCGCATACCCTACTCGTCCCCACACTGAGGAGACTTATCTCTTGACCATCTTTTCCACCTGCCACATTATTGTTCAGAGTTTCTTGTATTTTTTAACCTTATCCTCCTTCACGAGATCCACACTTATGGAGGAGGAAGTCAGTGCACTCATAAGTGCTGCTGACGAAGTCCTCTGGAACAATGTGGGCCTTTTTACATCGATGGATGAGCTCTCTAATCGTACTACCTTTTCATTATCCCCTCTTCCTCATGTTTCCCTGATCATTAACCCAGGTCTTACAGTCCCCTTACATACCCCCCAAACCTCATTTTCCTTTACACCACCCACCATACACACATACTCTTCCACCACTCCTATTGTCTCCTTCTCTCCGACCCTCCAACAAACCCATCTACCTACAACTCCTGACACATCTCCACATGCAGCAAGCAGACCTCCACACTATACCCTGGACCCATTCCTCAACACATCTCATCTCCCTCCCTGTCGAGGTCCCACACAAGCTACTCGTAGTACACCAGTTCACCAGACTCCTCATAAATATTCACCTCCCTCTAGACCTGCACAAAAGACCCACAAAATACTTTCTCATAGACCGTGGGTATCCAAAAAAACCAAAAAGAAACTTGTTCTTGGCTCAGATAATGGCCTGGCAGACACAATCTCCATGGCACTCTGCAATCTTCTGGGCAGAATCTAATACAAACATCTCTGCAACTCGGACCTAGAATCTTGGATGCACAAATCTTGGAAGCCTATCCTGGGTTATGTCCCCCGTCTCTCACATATTGGGCATCGCTAGCTCTTTTTTCAGTTCAAATCCCCAGAGGACACTACAACCATTCTGGAACGCCTCTGGATCCTGGGTGACAACAGTCTTACGTTGAAATAGTGGAGAGTGAGCTTCGATCCATCTTAGGATTATTTTCTCCATCGACACCTGTGGGTACTTCTCCCTAGACTACCACTTTATCTCTGGAATGAAAAAACCTCATGGCTATTAGCAACTCTTTAGGATGCTTCATTAGCTTGGACTCAAAAACCCTCTCTGGCACAGATAAGAAACTCGCAAGGATTCTAGTTGAGTTAGATATTCACGAGGGACTACATGAAACCCTGGATATTGACTAGAGAGGACATGTTACTCACCAAAAACTAGATTATCTTGGCATCCCTTTCAGATGCACACTTTGCAGACAAACGGGCCACTTGAGGAAGACTTGCACTAGTATTTTGGAAGAAGCAATTTCGAAGGAATCTATGCTTGAGCTAGCTTCTATGTCAAATTCACCAACTGGTCCTACACATCTACATCGTCCAGATTACCCTATTGATGACAACTCCCCTACACTGGACACTATTTTTGGTAATCTCAAAGCTATTTGTCCAACTCTTTACTCCTCACTCTCCTCCTTATAATTAGAACTTATTTATAATACAATCTTACTAAACCAGGCACCAGCTTCCCTCACTACAGGGGACAGTAATCTGCCTCAAATTTTTCATAGTTAGTCCACCAACCATCCGGTCCCCACTTTTTCACACATTCTTGTTCACTCAGCTAATGTTACTTTTTCTCCAATCCCCGTTGGTGAGCCATCGACCAACTTTCTCCCTACTATAGTTTCCCCATGCACTCAATTTACCTCTCTCCCTTTTTCCCTGACCTGTTCCCTGACCAACACGACCTCATTCAGCACTCATCCTACACTCCCCCTTGCTCTCATTCTTTTACACTCCCTATCGCCCAGACCTGTCCATCGACTACCTCTTCATTTAATCTCCCAACGATTTCCTCCACGGTGGACCGAGATGATGCCAATACCACCTTACTTCACAATCATTCTCTACCGATGGAGAATTTTGGTGACCAGACTCCTGAACAAGAGGTTTATTTTGGCCTTTTGGGTCTGACTGAGTCTGAGATTGGGGAAAATACTCTTGGTGTTGTCCTTGATACCCTCCTACCCTCTTATAAAGGAGTTTTAACTCCCACGCCTTTGCCTACTTTTCGGGGAACAACATTACACAACACACCAGCTTCTGATCTTGGTCTGGGATCAACTGAGACCTCTTCTACAACTATGGGTAAAGACTACACATGGTCTAGAGGACATGCTTTCGAGCACTCTCCGATTAAAACTCGCAGTGCTCGACGCAAGGAGGGTCATCCACTTAATCCCACAGTGACTACATCAAATACTTCTACTGATATTGGGGCGCTTAGAGGCATGAAAGCCCTGGCAAGAGCAAAGCCATGATCTTGCTCGCCCTCGACATCAGAGGGGTGGGGGGGCACCTAAAAGCTTCCTCTTTTAGAAGAATACTCTCCCATATTTCTCCAAACATTATCCTCTTTCAGGAAACCCTGGTGGACAGTAAAAAGGCTAGATTTTTTCTAAACCATTTTCTTTCAAACTGGCACATCTGCTCTGCCAACTCACTTGGTACTTTTGGGGGTTTGGCAGTGGCTTGGGATCCAGATAAATATGACTTACATCCATTTCTTTGTTGTGGAGGCCAGCTTATGTCCGGTACTTTCCTTATTACTAATATTCGGATCAATCTCCTTAACATATATGCTCCCTGTTCCGATAGACAATTATTTTGGGAACAGATTGAAGTTAGGTGCCTTCTAGATCTTGACAACCTAATTATCGCAAGTGATCTTAATCTTACTTTAACAGCTGGAGAAGTTTGGGGGACCATCGCTACACTTGACCCTTTGGCAAACTACTTCAATACTCTTTTCATTGCTCATCACTTGGTGGATTATGCATCAAAATACTTGACACCAACCTGGCACAATGGACGTGTGGGCCCATATTCCATTTCAAAGCGGATGGACCATTTTCTAATCTCATATTGCATCATCACTTCAAAAGACAGGATTCTCTCATGGGTATGTTTCCCTTATCTATCCGATCATGCTCCGGTTATCCTGTAGATGGATTCTTCTCCTCTCAAGATTGCATACCCTTTCAAATTAAACTCGGCCTGGCTTCTAGAGGAAGAGTTTAATTCAATAGTTGTCTATGTCTGGAAGGATCCTCTTTTCCTTTCTGAACTGTGTGTTCAACACCGATTGGTTTGGAAGCTCAAACATCTAAAATCGCGCATTAAGTCATGGGCCTCTACCTTTAAACAACAGAACGCCCGTAGACTAATTGAACTTGACTCAGAAATTCAGGCTCTTATCCATTCAGAAGCTAATGCGAGGACTTCTGGAGACAGGTATCAACTTCTAAAGGCACTTGAATTGGAGCAGGATAAGCTTCTTCTATTGGACGAAATCACTTGGAGGCAACGCTGCCGAGCAAACTGGCTTATGTATGGAGACCACAATAACAATTTTTTTCATAAATTTTCCAGTTCCTGTAGAAGCAAAAAACAAATCTAGGAAATCACTATTGAGGATGGTACACTTCACAAAGGACAACATTCTTTAAAAATTGTTGCAGTTAACCATTTCAAACCATTTTTTGAGCAGAACCCCTCTGCAAATCTGGAGACCTTTGTATCGGTAGCCAGCCTCTTTCCCCATACAGTTTCTACAGAAGATACATTGTCTCTAGACTATCCCTGCACTCTTCAGGAGATATCAGATGCTCTCAAATCCTTCTCAAAGAACAAAAGTCCATGTCCAGATGGTTGGACGGTAGAATGTTTTTTGCATTTTTTGATCTGGTTGGCCCGGACCTTCTGGAGCTTGTGGAGGATACTAGACTCAGTGGAAAGGTGATTGGTGCCATAAACTCAACCTTTCTTACTCTAATTCCTAAATCTGCCTCTTCTTCCATCTTTGGTGATTCTTCCATCTTTGGTGATTACAGGCCAATTTCCCTCTGCAACCTTTGTTATAAACTTGTTTCCAAAATCATAGCTTCCAGGATCAAGCCTATTCTTTCACGTATTCTTTCGAAAGAACAGTTGGGGTTTTTGAAAGGACGTCAGATTCTAAACGTATTGGCACCGCCCATGAATGCATGCATAGTATCAAAACAAAAAACTCTAAGGCACTTATTGTCAAGTTGGATCTCAAAAAAGCGTTTGATTGCATTGATTGGGATTCCCTTCGACTGATCCTAGTTCATATAGGTTTCATCCAATCATTAATAAAATGGGTTATGGGTTGTGTGGTCAGTGCCAATATCGCCATTCTGGTCAATGGTGAACCCTCCTCTTTCTTTCGTATGGGCAGAGGCCTGAGGCAGGGTTGCCCCCTCTCACCTCTTCTATTCATCTTGGTAATGGAAGTCTTGAGCCTGCTTCTCAAAATAGGCCAAGCTGAAGGAAAGATCTCTGGAATAAAAGTGTCTAGGAATATCAAAAATTTACACCTTCTCTTTGCTAACAATGTCCTTATTATGACAAACAACACACTTCATAAATGAATAGCAATAAATGAGATCCTGCACAATTTCTGCAAAGCTACAGGTTTAACAATCAATTGGGGCAAATCCACTTTCCACTTCGCAAATTTACACCAACAATCATTGGACCTGATAAGAGGTATCTTCCCCTACTCTTTTACTCCTCTTTCCTCTGGTCTCAATTATCTGGGATATCATCTTAAATCAGACTCATACAAGACTTCAAACTGGAACTGGCTTCTTGCCAAAGTGGAAAAAAGGACTGGCCACTGGTGCACAAGGTGGTTGTCACTTGGAGGTCGGTATACTCTCATCAATGTTGTCCTTGAAGGACAAGTCGTGTACTGGATGGCACTTGTTGTCATCCCCATCTCAGTCCTCACAAAGCTTTGAAAGTTGATCTTCAACTTCCTCTGGTCGGGATGCTCTGATCATTCTCGACAACACCTTTGCAGCTGGCAAGCTCTAGCCAAACCTAAACATAAGGGTGGTTGGGGAATCATAAATCTCCAACATTTTAGTCAAGCGTTAGCAGCTAATTCTCTTTGGCGTGCTTTGAATTATGCTGACATTTGGCACTTAGTTATACTTGACAAATATCTTTGCCATTAGACTGTCATTAGCTAGCTTTTATCAGAGTCGACTTCCACCAAATCAACCTCTTTTATTTCGAGGAATCTTACAAAATCTAAACATCTACTCACCCGATGGTTTAGTTGGCTTCCTAGCTCGGGGTACCAAATTGTTCTTGGGCGCGATCGCATTCTGGGAATGGATATAAATTCCTCATTATCTCCACAGCTGATCTCACAACTACATCACAAAAATTGCTGGTATCTTTATAAAATCCGCGCAACCTCCAGATCAGATTACCTGTCGGATTCCTAGATTTCTAGCTCGGCACTTCGTCTCAATACATAACTTTCCCATGAATGGAATGTCTTTTGCTCGATACTATCTAAATCAATTATCCACCTCACAAATTCAACAGATCAAATACAATGGTCGAGGGGCAATCAAACATGTCTCCCCACTATACAAAATTTATATGTTGCTATTATCAATTCACTGGGGTACACAAAAGTTTGAGGATGGCGCAAGCATCTTTGGACTTGACACATTCCACCAAAGATAAAACATTTCACTTGGTTGATGCTGGCATATAAACTTGATACCTGGGATACTCTACAAAAAAAGGGATGGCGTGGGCCAAACCTCTACCACCTCTGTCAATCTGACTCTAAAACTGCAGACCACACATTCATAAAGTGCTCATTCACTAGACAAGTTTGGGAGAAATCACCCTGGCACTTAACTTACAATCCATTTGGGATGGGAATGACATTGCAGACTGTTTTGACTCTTGGGCACAAAGGGATCACAAGCACTTTCACCTTCCTCCTCTTATTTGTTGGACTATATGGTTGGAAAGGAATAAAACCATATTTGAAAATGTGATTCCATCTACAAATGTTGCAACATACAAAGCCCTTGGAATCTTCAACTCTTGGAAGACAGTACACTCTAGAACGCCAAGACCAACTCTCATAAAGATGGGCCCTGATTTAGATGACACCCCCGCAACTTGGTTCGATGGAGCAACACTTGCAAATGGAGTTCAAAGTGGAGCAAGTGGGATAATCAAAATCTCGCCAAACACCCTATATAAATGGACTTTCAACTGTGGCTCAGACACCAACACTAGGGTTGAGCTATTAGGTGCCTAGGCCACACTATTCTTGGCTACTAGGCTTCACATAGACGTCCTCCAGGTTCTAGGGGACTCCAGAATTGTTATTGAATGGTTCAGCAACAAGGGCGACCTTCAAGCAATCTCCATCACAGCTTAGAAGGATAGAATTCGACATCTACAACACACTTTCAAAAAACTCAGCTTTAATCATATCTATCGTGAGCACAATAATTCTGCCGACCAACTTTCAAAGGCAACGCTCCAGAAAAAAGAGGGTATCCTATCTTACAACCCCTGGATCGATGGTCATGAAGGTCCCCTCTTCACTTTATCTCTTTACTAAAGATCAATTCTCTCCTCCTTCCCCAGAGGACTTTCTCGATATGAAAGTTGGAGTTTATTTCTTTTCCTGACTTCAGAACTCTCCCTTACACTTCTGATTTGTATGCTTTGACAACTCTCTTTTTAGTTATCAAGCAGCTTCTTTATTCCGTCACTATCCATCATAACTTTTCTCCTATTACCTGTCAATAGACTGCTATGAGAAAAAGTTTTTTCCTATTATTTCAGTGGATTCTCCACAGTTTCTGATTGTAACCTCTTGATATGGAAACAAATTATATAATATATAATTGCGAAAATTTTCAATTGGAAAAAGCTTAAATTCCGTAAAAAACAAAACTTTGTCTCCACAAAGTTAACCTTTAAATATATGTTTGATTTCAATGTGCCTGTAAAGTTCTTTCTCATACAATAAAGTATTATAGAACATGTGTGTTACTTCTTTTTGTTACGACCGTAAATTCCGTAAAAGACGAAACTTTGTCCCCCACAAAGTGAACCTTTAACTATATGTTTGATTTCAACGTGCTGTAAAGTTCTTTCTCATACAATAAAGTATTATAGAACATTATTATGAAAATTTAAAATATGTATTTTCTATAAGGTATATATATTTTTATAGAGCAAATAATTAAATAGTTAAGTTATGGGGATTTTTTATCCCAAGAATAATTGATCTAACATATCAATTTGGCGTTTAGGGAGGAAGTAGATTTAAATTATAATATTATAAAATTCTTATTTGCAATCATTTATATATACATTAATTCTTTAATCATCACATTAATTGTTCTTTCATTATTTGTGGAAGTTGTAGCTTTCATAGCTAGCAATAATGTTATATGGGAATATCTAATTTTGTTGCAAAATGGGAATCCACCAATGTAAAAAGTCACATTTTTATCTATTTATAATTTTGATGATATAGATTGATTTAGAGTTGGACAAAACTCTTAAGGGTTGTATTTTATCATTGACAAAAATTAGATCAGCATAAAATTCTACTTATTCTTGAAWTTTTTAACTAATTTTTTATTAAATTTATGACCTACAAAAGAAGTTATATGTTTGCTATAATTTTCAATTACTCTATGTATTACTTCCTCCCTCCAAAGATTWTSWAAGGAATTTTATCTTCTTTATCTTTTTGGGCTTCCAATCATTCTTTTAGCTAGATATAGTTTTCTTGATTGTTGAGGTCATGGTATCGGGTCATGTTGAATTTGGAAGCTTGTTTTTGTTCTTGACAACACAAGTCTGCATAATTTGGAAAAAGGATAAGTATGCACTTTTGGTGCATTTTTTTTTTCAAAATTAACTTTATCAAAATGTTACAAAAATTTGACTTAAATTTCCCGGTTGGTTAGAACTCCCTACTAATTCTATGCAATTGCTTATAGTATGTTTTGAAGGGTAAATTGTGTTTCTTATCTCAATGTTATTAAAGCAAACTAACGTAATCTACATATAGGTTGAGGGTTTGGAACTTGGTGTTTTTATGTTTGCTTCCTAAATTCTTATATTTGTAAAAAAAAAACCTTTGAGGATTCAATGCATCTCATTAAAGACTTAATAACAATAAGTAGAAATTTGTTAATATTAGTGTAAAATTCCCTCTAAACAATCCATTTCACACTATGCAACAGTTCTGAAAAAATGGGAATGGTAAGGACAAAAGGTAGTTGGTAGTCAATCCATATGTTAAATGTTAACATAAAGGTTTGTAGCATCAAGCAAGCAATTAAAATTTGGCTTCTGCAAAGCCGTAGTGGTTTCATGAGAGAAATTTCTATCGAAACCAATATACTCCTACACATAGATATGCATACCCCTCCCATTAAGAGTTCACAAATTTACCAACTCCATAAAACTTGTTTATTACATTTCAATTATTTTCAACGTGTGTGGATGTTACGATGACTAACTTTCGACTACAAGTGAACACAATATCATATTCTTACCCTTGAGTATGCATAAGGGTGTTGGGTGTTGAGTCAATGGTACATGGATTTGAGAAAATGTTTTTACCCTTTTTGTTGGAATCCAGCGACATAAATCTCACGAAATCACAATTTTTTGTTGTTTAAATTGCATTTCTAAATGCAGAATTGGATTCAACATGATGGGAAACCCCTGGGGCACTCAGATTACATAGAATTAACCACTCAAATCTGCAGATACAACAATTTATGGCTGGATTTCGACAAATATCCCCGGAAAAGGGCCAAAACATAGAACGTTTAGACTATGACATTTGAGAAATAGTGGTGGAAGATGAAACACATAAGTAGTGCAATGTGGAATTATATTTTAGACTTTCATTGGTGATATGGGATCGTGAAATTATTTTTTATTCTCTCAAAATATATGTTGGTGATATGGGATCTTGAAATTATTTTTTATTCTCTCAAAATATATGTTGGTGATATGGGATCATGCAATCATTTTTTATTCTCTCGAAATATATGTTGATGTTTTATATTGATGTAAGTATATTTTTGAGAATTCTCATTCTTGTATTTTCGTTTGATTTTTTTTCGCTATTTGAGAGTTTTTTTTTTTAACTATAACTAGGAGATCATTAAGTAAAAATTGTAACATAGCTCACAGCAAGATTGCATCAATAGTTTTCTTCGAAATTCTTTAAACAAAAATCTAAAGAGAGAGTATCTACTAGCCTATAGCCATATCCATGAAGTGCCATGAGCAATACATCCCAATATATCTTAGTAGTACAGATTCTACAAAAAAGACCTAGATACCTAATTACTTTGAAAAACTTACAAAGTTAACAAAAAACATGATTGTTGGTTGCTTCTTCAAGTGTTGCTTTAGCCGAGTCCGAGTCCAATTTGAAAATTTCCACATTCTCTGGAAGTTTCTCTAGAAGTTGGTGAGTTGTTTCATCTTCCCTTGGTACCCCATAGTTTGAATTAATAGATTGCACCTGGTTGGATGCTCCAAACTTCTCACCTTTGGCCAGATTGATGACCATGTTTCAAAGCATGTTACATTAAGTTTCTAGAACTATAATTTGACACTTCAATTGAACCAAAGTACCCATAATTGTAGCTATTTGAGTAGTAACCTATTGATCTTGCTCATGAGTTTTAGTTGTGGCTATCAATATTGAGCTTATGTTGCCCTAAATAACATCCTCATGATCTCTCAACACCCACCAAATCTCTTGTAGCTCCTTGTACTCCATTTGTATATTAGAACAATCCAAGGTCAAATGCAAACTAAAATTATGGATATTGCTTGTGGTAACAAGCATTTTTTTTTCCAAAGTCTTTGAAGCCTAGAAAAATTGTTCGCTCTTCTCTTAACAATCTAGAAAAACACCACACAGTGATACATTTTTCGAGCCAAATAAAGGATACCAAAAGAATTCCAAAGTTGAACTAGCAAAGCTCGATGAATACCATATATAAATGGACCACTTGAAAAAATAATAGGGCAATTCCTTCCAGGACCAAAGGGCCTCTACATAGTATTGGATGAAGCCAAAATCGAAGGAGCAATCAGTGAGAAGAACAAAGGATCGCAGAGAGAGTTCGAAAGCATACACGAATAAAATGTAACTGCCATATGAGAGACTGATACCAAATTGATATCCCCTAAACAGAAACTTGAGACAATCCCCAATGTAAAACTCCTTTCTGAGAAAACGATGGGCAAAGGTGGTGGCTTACCCGTGTTCCAGAAGAGAAACAGAACCATGCATACTAACCAAATCAAATGACCAAAATTCACCAAACCAAAGTTCAAACCTGCAAGCTAGAACCTCCATGCTAAAAAACCAACTCTCATATCCATTATCCTGTAGTGCTAAGGATGAATACCTCTTGAGGATTCAAAATCAGGTGGATCTAATTGTTGAGGCATGCGAGTAAAGGGGAGAGGTCTCTTCTCATTACATATGTTGTCATACAATGAACTTACCTTAGAATTTTCCATGTGCCTTATTAAATGTTTAAAACATGCCATGTCTTCCATGAAGTATTAAGGGATAGGTTGATTGCTTAACTTACCATTGATAACAATGTCGCCTACTTTTAAAAAGCGGCTTGAAAAACATAATTCTCTGCTAGAGAGTTGTTCTCTTGTAGCACATGGAAGAACTTAACCCAAAAAAAAAATTTAGATTCTTTCTTTGCCCACTCTCATACTAAAGCCAAAAGAGTATCACCTCGAGTAGTATTCAAAACCATATGCCTTATTACATTCTTCGAGTCCCCTGCCACATTTGGTTTTTGAATGCCATAGTTGATGACAATCTTCAAGCTTTGCAATAGTGCATATGCTTTAGCCTAATTATTTGCTAACATACCTAGAGCCCAAGTGAATGAAAATTATATTTTTCCTATGAGGTTTGCGATTACCCCTCTCGCACCTGCCACCCCACTATGGAGAAAGTTAGTAACAAACATTGGTCAATTTATTGATATCACTTTAGCTTTTTCATAGAACCACATTGTCATACACTACTCAAGATCCAACTAGATATGTTGAAGTTTTTTTTTCTTCCATTCTTTAATACATACATCTTAAAAAAAAAACATTTCATTGACCCAAATTAAGTTTTCTAAGACTTTACAATTTCTATCATTGACATGGTGATTAGTAAGACTTGTTTTTAAGTACATCATTCTCTTTACTTCCACTAAGTATGAGATTCTCCATTGCTTAAAATAGTACCTTGGTTGAGGTGGTTTGTTCGAATGATTGAAAGGTAGGTCTCACACTCTCCTCACCTGGGTTCATATCCTCGATAAGACTTTAACTCCTTGTGATAAGATTAGAAGAGTAGATAACCCATGAATAAGACCCCCTAATTGATGTGCTTTCAACATCTAAACCTTTACTAAATCATAAATTACCTACTTATTGACACTAATCTAGGAATTATAATAACACCTAGTAGAATTTAAACGTAAACCTAGTGTAGATAATTTGGACCAATTATCAAAATTTATATATATAACAATTCTGAAATCTCACCATCGCAATGTTTGATACGAGAGCCTTCTACAAAGTTAAACATACTTGTTGGGAAGATGGGAGTTAAATAAATAAATTTAAAGCTCATATAAAATATTACATATGCTTAACTTTGTAGAAGGCTCTCGTATCAAACATTGCGATGGTGAGATTTCAGAATTGTCGCGTATTTGTTTTTAACAACGTAACAACAGATTGATTTTTACACGAGACTTCGACTTTCTCTTTACGCTTTAACACTGACGCGCTCCGGTTCTTCTTTCCTCAGTTATAACCTTTCTCTTGAAATTGATATTTGGCAGTCAATGCTTTTTTTTTCAAATTCTCGATTATTCTTCTTTCGATTTATTTTTTTTCCCTTGTTATTTCTTCACCATGGGTTGATAGAAAAAAGCGACCACATGTCGGGTTTCAAATTGACTTGGAAAGAATATTTAGTTAAATGTTGGAATCATATCACTATTTAATGGGGATGGGTTTTTTTGAACAATAGTGAAAGTAATTTAGAGTCGGTTCTGAAATCAATATTACGATCTTCATATATATAAATACATATTTAATTTAAATAAAATTAATTAGACTAATTTATAAAGATAAATAATAATTAGTGATGGTTGATATAATTAATTATGTTATTATAAATGGTAATTAATGGTTATAAATATTTTTGGTAATTTAGCTTATTGTTATAAGAACAATGTGTAATATCTATGTTTATTATAAATGACAATTAATAGATATAAATATTTTTGGTAATTTAGTTTATTGTTATAAAGACAATGTGTAATATTTATGTTTATTATAAATGGGAATTAATGGTTACAAATATTTTTGATAATTTAGCTTATTGTTATAAGGACAATATGTAATATCTATGTTTTATGTTTAATGTTGATGTGATAAAATAATTAGAAAATAAAAATAATGTTTATTAAATTGAAAAAAATAATATAAAAAATTAATCAATTATTAATATTGGGACATTAATACAAATTTATACTAATACATATTTATTTTAACTTAAAATCTTTTAAATACTTGTATTATATTTTTTTTAAGATTTTTTTTTGAATAAAAATTGTAGATGAGGTTTTGTAATGTCCAAAGTGGACACTCCACCTATCATGAAGGACAAATGAAACTATAAGGTTGGAGAAAAGTGTAGAGGTTCGAATTTATAGCAACATATAGGTAAAGTGACCCTTGAAGAGAGGAAAGAGGATTGCTTATAGAAATTAATAAAGTATTAAACTAATAATGATAATAATAAAATTTCTTCAATAAAATGAAATATTTAATATAGTTAATGTGAGATAATTATATGAATGAATAATATATTACAGATTGTCGTTGAGATTAGATGATAAAATATTAATAAAAATAATAAAGTATTAAAATAAATGATTGAGATATAATAATAATAATAATAATAAAATTTATTATGAAAAAAGATATTTAATATAGTTAATATGAGATAATTAATATTAATAATAATATAAAATAAAATGAATGATTAAAAAGAAATAATTTATTTTTTTTATTTTTTAATATTTAATAAATCTAAATTTAATTAAATTTATTATATTAATTATGTTATTTATATTCTTATAAAAACTTTTTTCATTTTAATTAATTTATATAATTTAAAAACAAATAAATAAATTTTTGATAATGTTTTTTTTTTATTTTTTAATATTTAATAAATCTAAATTTAATAAAATTTATTATATTAATTATGTTATTTATATTCTTATAAAAACTTTTTTCATTTTAATTAATTTATATAATTTAAAAACAAATAAATAAATTTTTGATAATGTTTTTTTTTTTTAATGTTATCGTGCATACCATTGTAAAAATCAATACTCTTCATTATAGCAAAATCATACTAAAAATAACCCAATCATACAAAAAAAAAAA
>SNQJ01S0035786.1:32613-43456 GCA_010110895.2 Picea sitchensis
CAATGATGGAAGAAATTTGTAGCTGCGTTCCCTGGTTGTCCAAGAATCAAAGCAAACATAAATGGAAGTCTCATCCCAAACAATGCTTATGTGTTAGTCGAGAATGATCATGTTCCATACAAGACGAGTGAAGGGGCACTTAAGGAAGAGGTGTAGCACTGTTTCTTCATCGCTGCAACATAGATAACAAATGTTGAGGCCGGCCCATCCTTTCCTTTGGAAGTTATCCCAGGTATAGATTTTGTTTTCTACAGTTAACCAAGTGAACAACTTTATCTTTTATGGTAATTTCCAGGTCAGATGTTTTTTCTCCAACCAAAAGTATTATTTTGCAAGAGTGAGTTTGTGATGGTAGAATAGATATTTCTCCAACCAAAAGTATTATTTTGCAAGAATGAGTTTGTGATGATAGAGTAGATATTTTTGACACTAATGTGTCCCAATCTGTCTCCCCGAGACCACAAAAAATTGATCCTCCATATCGTGTAGTAGAATGCCCGCGCGAGTAAGTTCCGTGCAGTAAGTTTCCCACTCCACTTCGAGCTCTGCGGGTAGATCCAAATCAAGACCAATTTTCCAGCCATCAGTCGAAGTCCTAAATTCGTTATATTTTTTTTGGCTTGAAAGAGGTATTTGGTATTTTTTAAATTTAGTCCGACATATTAATACTTGCATTTGCGGTCCAACAATAAGTTCATATGGTAGTTATGGATGATGTTGAATGATAGTTTCCTTGAATATGACATGTAATGGCAATCTCTTTTAGTAATGTGAATGTGTTTGTTTTTTCTTCCCACGTGTTTGCTTTTTCTTCTGTTCTATGAGTGTTTGCTTTTTCTTCCCTCGAATTATTGTATGACTGTTTTCACCTTCTAATTGATTTTTGGACGTTGATGTTTGTGATATTTTTTAATTTTAATTAAAGAAAATGATTCTTCCCTTTAGATTTTAGTTGTTATATGAGTGTTTGCTCTTTTTTTTTCCCTCGAATTATTGTAGGACTGTTTTCACCTTCTAATTGATTTTTGGACGTTGATGTTTGTGGTATTTATTAATTTTAATTAAAGAAAATGATTCCATACTCATTTTTAATGTTTATGTTTATTTATAAATTTTAAAATAATTTTTTAATTAAAATTATATATATATATATATATGTGTGTGTGTGTGGGGGGAGGGTTTATAAATTTTAAAATGTTTTTTTAATTGAAATTATATGTTTTTTAATTTTTTAAAAAGTTATTTTAAAATTTTAATAAAAAAATAAAATAAAATAAGTTATAATGAATTTTTTTTATATATACATGGTTTATAAATTTTAAAATAATATTTTAATTGAAATTATATATAAATATGTTTTTTAATTTTTTTAAAAGTTATTTTAAATTTTAATAAAAGAATTTATAATGGAGAAAATTATGTTTTTTTTAATGTTTTTAAAGTTATTATTAAATAACTAAAAATTTAGATTTTTATTTTATTTTATTCATTATCTTTCAACAATAAGAGTATCTTATAGACTCATTAAGGGCATCACATGTCACTTACAAGGAATTGAAGTTGGGTGGGGAGGATAACAACCATTCCTCCCAACCACCCAAGCTACATCCAATGGACACGCACACACACACACACACTAAAAAACTACTTTTATTATATACAATAAGGGGAAGATACAACATAAGGCTAGGATACCCACTAAAAAGGAAACCATATCTCATCTAGCCTATTAATAATAGAGTATATCAATTTATCAAAAGGAAATTAATAGTGATCAACATATTATAAAAAACAATGACAGTCTATAATATATAGCTATGTGTCTATCCTATCGTCAAGTATACTAGTAAAGATATGCAGCTAGAAATTAAAAAAAAAAACCCGCAAAGGTTGACCCGAGTTAGTCCTTAGGAGAGGACTGAGTCTCTCTCTGCACCTCGTCCATTTGAACTTCATCCTCTTCATATGCAACCAAGTTTTGAGTGGGTCTGGAGTGGCTGTCAATAGTGATTGGGCAGTCCTGAGTTCCTACCAAGGCCATACCATCTATCAAACGCTTGCTTATACAAGGATCAGAGGATGCCTTCGAAACCTGATTTAATCCCATAGGCCGATTGACACATTAGTTCAAGTTTTCCTTGGAATATCTCAATGGTATGTAGAATCTTGCTTAAGTTTGCCATAAATTTCTCCAGAGTCTAAGCCACCATGGCTTTGACATGCCAATAGAGTTCCATTGTTTAGAAGAATTTGGTCTCATGAGTGTGAGTGTACATACGGACATGCAACCAGCCCCTGACTTCTTCCCAAATCTCCTTGTCCAAGGTCTATTTAAGTTTGAGTTTCACCTTGTCTTCCACCTGGTCGACCTCTCGCTGAGCTTTCTCCGATCAACTTTCTAGGATTCTACTCTACTCCTCCCAAGCCTCAATTTTGACTTTTTTTAAAGTGCACAGATGAGAGGACGAAGCCTCCTTAGCAACACCCTTCCTTTATCCTCTTGCATCTTATCTACTATATTTCCACCCTTAGCCATTTATGCACTCGAGTAGGATCCTTCCATGCACTCGGCTTCTACAAAACTCCGACCATAGACCTATGTGCCCAGTCTCTCGCCCTCTGCCTGTCGCAATGGACCAACCCAACATTCCAAACCTCCTTTAACAGAGAAGATCTCTCGGCCCGCAACACCAGAGTCGAATTCCAAGATCTAGATGTAGAGACCACAAACCCCGACAATCCCGACCCCCAAAATGCTAACCTCTTAAGACAAAACACTAACCTTGGTATCCTCTCAGCCCTAAACACCACTCAAATGAGAGTCTTCAAGCCAGAACAAGCTAGCGCCAAATTTCCTGGCATCAGTCTCGCATAACTCCCACTCGGGCTGCCTGAAGACCCCTTGATAGATACCCTGGAGATTACCCATCACATCTCTTGCCATGATAACCAGAACACTACCAACCTTGGCCATGATGTTCGCCTTCTCCTCAAGTTCGTCCTCCATTTCCATCCCATTGTGGCTCATAACCCTAAGCAATATTGCCTTGTACCTCCCACCTTGTTGACGACCTTGTTTACTCATTGCATCGATTATGGGTATGGGGATGGAGATCTGCCCTCCTTCTTGCAAAGCCTTCGACGAGCCACTTGTCCCCGCTGCACATGCCATCTACCGCCTCCACTGTCACGTCGAGTTGGGTGGTGGTCGAATCTACCACCTATATGCTCAACGTCTCGTTGATCATCATCCCATTCGGGGATATATAATTTATATTTTAATAATATAAGAATCATTGATATAAATTACATAAAATATTAAATGTATTATATATATATATATATAGTAAGAATATTGTATATATAGCTTTTTCTTGAGTATGTATATATATATATATATAAAAGTTAAAAACATATACAGTTAATAAAGTTTTAAAATTTTTAAATGATATAACAAATATATATGTTAAAAAATGATATAAAAAAATTATCATATTTGTGTTATTTGAAAATAATGATATTCGTAAATAAGTGATCATTTGAATGAGATAATCCTTGTGAACATTTAAATGATAGATTTTGGGAATTCAACAATAAGTTGGTCAAATGGGTGTGTAGCCAAGATTACCCATTCACAAAAAACATTAGGCATGAGTCATTAAGGTCTCTATTTAAGTGAAACATAACGATTCATGAAGAGTATCAACAACAATTTCTATTCACTCCGTTTGAGCCGTTCCATTACTTTAGTTGATCGAGAGGTCATCTCGTCTACTGCTATTGAGTAGGGGCATTCCAACAAAAAAATTGAAAATCGTTTCAGACTTTACTGAGCGACTATAGAACCCATATCCATTCAATGGAGGGCATATAGTTTTAACAAATGAAGGGTGCATTTTAGGAGAGCCATATCTAGTGCATTCCTTCCTAAACTTGTTAGTATTGTAACAATTATGGCATACTTTGATTATTCACCACCGGATATTGTGTGGATAGATTTAGTGGGAACATGAATTTAAGAAAGCATTGTAGAGATGGCTTAGAATACTTGTAGCAGTTCCCTAAACTCAAAAATGTTGATTAGGAATGGTTCAAACTCTAGTGAAAGGTTCCCTAAATGCTCCCAAGTACCTAAAATCGCACCTTCTCATTTATGAGCATTGTGTACCCACTCCAAAGCTCCCAGGAGTGAGGAACCACTAGGTATGTGGTCTCCAAACCTTGGGAACGGTACTCATGCAACATGGTTTTATTGTTATTTTTATAATTCATTTATGTTATATTTAATTAAGGTATGATTTAAATGTTGAAGTCTTGTTATATCTTTCGGATAATGGTGTTGTCATCATGCTTTATTGCTTGAACTTGCCATTTATCTCTATTTTGGTTCTCATGGAATGTCCTAAGCTTCTGGCTTCTTGAGCAACCATTTTCCTTTATGTTGGTTTTCATGGTGTGTCTCGATTTTCTCCTTTCTAAAAAAGGTCATCCTACTAAAGACTCATTTTCATTAAAAGAACAAGGTTTGATTTGCCCATGAAGTGCACATAGTTATGGTTAGAGGTGACCCATGGTGGTCCCTTAAATATCACAATTGTCTCATCTCAAAAGGTACGATCACCAAATAACATTTACCTCTCTTAAGATTGAGAATTTTTTCTCACAATGGTTTATGTCATAAATAATTAGATCTCATCCTCATCCATCCTCTAAAGAAAGTGTTTTTCATTCCATGAGATTTAGAAAAAAATCAAGGAAATTTTAACCCTTTTTGTTATTGCAAAAGCCTCTTCTCCCATAGAATGTTTTATCACTAATCATCTCTAATAAAGTTGTATCATCCCATATCTTTTACATCAATTAGAAAGCTTTGCATTAAGAAATTTTTTCTTTAATAAGTTTTGACCTTAACTCTTAGATCCATGTAAATGTAATTTACATGTCTAAAAAGCCTTTCTTAAGAATGAAGCTTACAGATATCATTGTGATCCTGGGTTCTTTATAGTGAGTGGAGGAGAAGAAGCACATCCTTCGTTCCTTATGCATAATCAAGTAGTTTCACTTATTTGATCACATTGCAGACATTTTAACTTCAATTCCAAGTTATTATTTTATTTGACTTGGCGACATCTACTAGAAATGATTAGAGGCAGTTTCACTTTTACTTCCTTAAATCCCTTAAAGGTTATATTATGATGCAACCTATGTTAAGTTATAAAGGATATATTATGATACAACCTGATTAGGGGAAGTTTCAGGTTTACTTCCTTAAAGGATATATTATGATGCAACCTATGTTAAGTTATAAAGGATATATTATGATACAACCTATGTTAAGTTATAAAGGATATATTATGGTATAACCTGATTAGAGGAAGTTTCACTTTTACTTCCTTAAATCCCTTAAAGGATATATTATGGTACAACCTATGTTAGGTTATAAAGGATATATTATGGTGCTGATTAGGGGAAGTTTCACTTTTACTTCCTTAAATCCCTTAAAGGATATATTATGGTGCAACCTATGTTAGGTTATAGGTTGTGTGTTGAAGTGGACTTTGCCCTTGTGTGCTAAAAAAAAACTTTATTGGGTGGTGAGCAAGGTTTGGAAGCAAAGCCTAGACTTAGACTAAGAATAGGTTGCGTATAGATGTTGGTAATGTTTTGATCATGGGCACTTGGCATTGAATTGTCCAAAGCAGTATGTCGAATTTTCACCAAACTCCATCAATGATCGAGCAAATCATTAACGGCCCACCTCAACTCAAATCACTCTGAAAACGACTGAATTTATAGGCTGAATGATCGACTTTAGTACAGTTTCTACCCTGACAAAAATTTCAGAAGAATGATTTAAGCACTGAAAGAAAATTATATACGAGAAGTCGACAGGTTCTAGCAAAAGTAGTGCCCACCTCAACTCAAATCACTCTGAAAACGACTGAATTTATAGGCTGAATGATCGACTTTAGTACAGTTTCTACCCTGACAAAAATTTCAGAAGAATGATTTAAGCACTGAAAGAAAATTATATACAAGAAGTCGACAGGTTCTAGAAAAAGTAGTGCCCACCTCAACTCAAATCACTCTGAAAACGACTGAATTTATAGGCTGAATGATCGACTTTAGTACAGTTTCTACCCTGACAAAAATTTCAGAAGAATGATTTAAGCACTGAAAGAAAATTATATACGAGAAGTCGACAGGTTCTAGAAAAAGTAGTGGGGAGTGTTACAGAGCACCGACACTCAAAGCTCAGCAGAATACAATCACTCATCGTGCTTGAACGTTTTACCGATAACATTAACTGCTGTTACCAGTTCTTACTGTGGAACTTGTCGTTCTCATGGCCTGAACGTTTTACCGATATCATTAAATGCTGTTACCAGTATTACTTGTAGAATTCGTGGTTCTCATGGCCCGAAATAATGTAAGATTGCGTCCTGACTTGAAATCTTTGAAAGGGATTTTCTGTTCTTAATCTTTGTTAGGCTGCAAATCGTTCTTTCTGCTCGATACAGTTTTCCTGGATGCGGAGGTCACGGTATCAGCTCACGCTGCGTTTGGAAGCTTGTTTTTGTTCTTAGCAATGCTGGCCACCATGTGGAGAACAGGACGAGTGTATAAACCAGTGGAGGAATTCGATCTTAGCGACAACAGCGAAGAAATTTACCAAAATGTTAAAGTTTATAGTGAGTTTTCTCTACAAATTGTCTCGGCAAAAGGTTACAAAATTATGACTTAAATTCTTTTTCTGTGTTCGAATTCTTTATTGATTCTGTTTTTTAAGCGTCAGTTTCAGTCTACTAAAATTTGAATTTTCGAACGATCGTAAGAGAAACTTTGCAACGCAATCGACGTAGAGGTCGGGTGTTCGAAACTTGATTCAGCTTAAGTTTGCTTGCTAAATTCTTAAATGGTCAGAACATTCAGGATTCAGTGCATATCATTTTAGTTATTTTGCTTATTATACAAGGGATCCAAATTCATGTGTGTGCAAAGTTAACCTTTAAATTAAGTTTTTAAAGATCAAGAAGATTGTACAAGCAAGCGAATCACAATATTTTCTAATAATTCCATGTTAGAGACTTTCGACGAGCTAAGCGATCACAACATCTAAGAAATGTTAATTATAATGGTTAATTGGTGAGTCATTGTTCCAACTCATCAACAATCATTAAACAGTAAGGAGGCTCCGTTTTATAAATGGTCAAAGTTGTTTTCCTTCTTATTAGTCCCTGCCCTTCGGGCTGGAGACTATTGTAATCGATTTTTTTGTGTCCCTTGTTAATTTGGCACAAAAACCAATGGGTTTTAACGGTTTTAAAACAAAGTTTCATATAATTCATACAATTTGAAACTTTAATTAATTTAATTTAAGTTTTTCACTTTCTCTTTCTTTTTATTTGGCCTTTTCGTAAGGCATAAGTGCATAATATATTAGCTTATATATAAGTGCATAATATCCTATCTTATATTGCTTTATATGTATATTATTTTTTTCTCAAAGAAGTAATGCTAGAAATTAGTCTAGCATTACTTCTTCACAAATTTAAATATTTGTTTGTGAAGATTTATAGTTCATTGCCCTTAGTGCATTTGTTATTTTTTTGATCTATCATTGTCACCTAAACGCTACCACCTAAACGAACATGCAATTCTACATCACTATGTGTTGCTTTTCTACCATTTAGAAAAACACTTGGTCATGTGCTCCGTACTAAGATGCTTGCTTTGCTACTATCTTTTGATATTGTTGTCACACCCCATCCCTGCTTGCCAGGACCGGCCTGTGCTACATAACCTAGATGGAATGGGCACTCAAAGAGCAAGGCCAAAACCTAGATGGAATGGGCACTCAAAGAGCAAGGCCTCGAAGAACCACTCTGTTGCACTTAGTTTCAAGGCAGAGGAATTCAGTGCTAAGACAACTAGGCTAACAAGCCTAATAGCGGCATGAGGTCAGGTTTACAACTTACCAACATATAGAATCCTCAGATACAATGATGCATGCATACAGGTACTCTAAACAATCGACTGGAATAGGTAATCATTTGTTTCCTGCACAATTGACAAAAAATATGCAAAATATGTTTGATGTAACTGATGATTCCATGAAAAAAAAAATGAAAAGTTGATAACATTTTCCAATTTCTGTCTTTAGGTATTCGAATGCATCGCCCCCCTTGATTACACTAACCAAATTTTCCACCAGTACCTGCTACAACACCCGTACCTGCTGCTACAATACCAGTGGTTGAATTAATGATCTAGAAAATGATTTTCCATGATTGCCTTCTATTCGTTGAATGAACAACCTAAAAAAAGGATTAATGGCTATTCAAATTTCTTTATATTATTTGGTGTTGCATCATGAAATCTCTATCAAATAAAGAGACTAATTGTCGTCATGGAAATGTTGGTTGAATTTTTATGGACTGTAGATTAAATTAGCAGTAGGTCATTGTCTATTCTGCATATCAAATTAAGACAAATCCTTTCTAAGTTCGGTTTCCAACAGGCGCATCCGACCACTATTTGGTGTGACAGTTAGAGTGCATCCAACGTACTCGGTAAGAAGGCTCAATCCCCTGCGGCGAGGAGGTCCCACGCACAGGTTGGGGAAGGTGGGCGGTGGCTAAGCGCGGGCCTCACATATGGGTAGCAACAGACTCAAGGTCAGAATCAACAGGATCTGAATCCTCAAGCTCTGAATCAGGATCTGAGTCATCAAGCTCTGCCTCGGGAGTTGAATCCTCAAGCTGCTAAAGATCTAAGCCAGGTCTTGGTTATTGAGAGCTAGTCTTACCATAGTGATTGTGCTTCAGAGTCTGATGGTCGTGGTCGTGATAACAAATTTCAATAACTTTGATGTTCATTGAAAATTGAACGAACTTGTTTTATTAATTTTAATTTTCTTTACCAGGATTGCAACGAGGACACTAGTAATCATGACTTCTTAAAATAGGTTCCCAAAGTTGCTTCGACAGATAGAAAATGGCATAGACGCATACTTTGAAACTGGAATCTGGATTTTCCAAAATTAATTAAAATCTCTTGTTTTATTGTATCGACAAAGTTTCTTCGACAGATAGAAAATGGCATAGACACATACTTGAAACTGGAATCTGGATTTCCCAAAAATAAAATAAAAAATCATTTTAAATTCCTTTACTAGGACTTGTACCTGGGTCTGTAATATAATCAATCTCATCTTTGTATTTAATTGTTAATATGATATCTCAAATATTTACAATTGCAATTTCAAATAATTTGAGCATTCATAGAAAAAGTCACTAAGTGGCATTGAAAGTGTTAATTTCATCGTTAGGTACTCACGAATTTACTATTTAAGGCAATCCTTGAGATTCTTGATGACCAAAACTAGCTAAACTCGTCGCTTCAGTCCTGAATCAGCTCATGGGAGCTCCATAATTAGTGTCAGCAAGCCTATGGACGACCTTATTGTTCTCGATCCGAATCCAGTTACTTACCAACGACATAGGAAGCATGAGTATATTATTCTGAGTTAGTTGTGGGTTCTCCAGTGTTGTGCCTCTACTCTCTATGGTGTTTAAAATTCAAGGTTGCACTGTCACCGTATGCAATAACCAGGCTACGAGCAACTTTGTCTAGGCTTAAGCAATAACCATGTAACCTACATCCTTATCCAGGCTTGCATGCATCGCAGCTGGTTGAGTGATCCTTGGTGGGCATCGAACCTGTCACATACCCACTATGAAAATCAAACTTTTTCGTTGATTTCTCAACAATCAGAATCCCCGAAGTCCTATGGAGCTTAGCACAGGCTAGCTCTTTTCTTTTTCCACCTCCATATGATTGTAGTTCATGACTATGGGTCGAATCAGCACGACGTCTTTTTTCACTTTGCAACTCGGTGCTACCAGAATGTCGAGTCTCTCGACTCTGCAAACCCCGAAGCTTGAAACAGGGAAACGTCGAACCCCAACGGGGCTAGCAAGGGGCAAGTTTCTCTCTTGGGGTCTTGTCTACGTGACCCTATACTGTGTCCACGTGCTTAAGCCAACCAAGAGCTTATTGACTTTTCGCGATTAAGGGAATCGCGATACACGACTTCTACCTTTCCCCATTCAAATCCCTGAAACTTCCGAGCTCTCCAAAGTTTCCCTCCAAAGGGAGATCGACGGTCGTAAGCCTCCCTTGATCCAACGATATGGATCCTTTCGGGGTTTCGGTACTCGGGAGTTCGAAATGCAACGACTCCAAGATTCTTCATCATTCAAATCTCCGAATTTCGATATGGAAAGTCGTGTAAGAGATCGATGACTCTTAGGAGCGTGGATCCAACGGTCCACGGGATTTCGGGTATCGGGATTTCGTGACTTGCGAAGGCAAGGTTTCTTGCCTTTTGGTTCCCCGGATACCGAAACGCCAAAACGTCGACCAACAGCCACGTGTCCCATCGATGGACGACGGCGACCCTCAACCAAGATCGACGGTCGTGGTCTTTTTGGGATGATCAACAGTCATGATCCAATCCTGACTTTTCTCAATCTTATTCACACCTCACGCCATTTCGAGGCTTCAGAGATTGGAATTTCGCGACCCGCGAAGACAAGGGTTCTTTTCCCTTTTGTTTCCCGGGTGTCGAAACGTCGAAGCGCTTACCAGCGGCCATGTGTGCTCTATAGAGGGACGGTCCAGGCACTTCCATGGACCATGGGGTCTATGGTCCCGATTCCTTCATCTCTTGCAAGGGAAAAAGGGGTTCGTGGCATTAATGCCTGCGTCTCTTTCTTAAATCAAACGGTCATTACAGACCCTGGGATCCTCCGAAGGGATCCTGTTCGTGCATTGCTTG
>SNQJ01S0035787.1:0-14713 GCA_010110895.2 Picea sitchensis
AAGTATCGTTAGGGAAACGAGACACAAATAGTCACTACATTTTTTTTCCACAAGAAAATTGCACATTATATTGAGATATATAATCAGTTTACATAGTCATAAAAACCAATACATACAAAGGCCTTGCCTTATGTATTCTCCACTGCCAAACCTACTAAATCTCATATCTAAATACAATAGATACCACTAAGCCACCATGATGACTATCCAAAATAACAGTCAAAATTGAACTATCCCTTTAAGAAAGGGAGATTATTTTGTAAAGTTCCTAATCTGAAAAAAAGACTATTTAAGAATTTTTGCTAAACCCTTTAAGAAAGGGAAACTATTTAGTAAAGTTCCTAATCTAAAAAGACTAATGATGTTATGAAAGAATTTTTGAATATTGTGTTGTGAATGAAATTAAAAATAAGAAAAAGATTCCAAAATAATTTTTTAATATGGTGTTGCGAAGGAAATTAAAAATAAGAAAAAAATTCCAAAGCATGGGATAAGTTTTTGGATTTTTCTTGATGGGCTTGTGATTTTGTTTTTGGATTTTTCTTGATGTGCTTGTGATTTTCTTTGTTTGGGATGAGTTATTGCATTTTTTCTTGAAATCAAGAAGAGAAAAGGTTTTGATGACATTTTGGTAGTAAAATTATTCTTTTGAGTATGGATAATTTACTGATACTTAGTAGAATAATGGTTAAATCTCTTTAATATGATTTTTAAAATTGAAAATAACAATTAGGAATTACAGATATTAAAATTAGGGTTATTATTGAAAATAACAATTAGGAATTACATATATTAAAATTAAAAATAACAATTAGGAATTATGGATATTAAAATTGAAAATAACAATTAGGAATTAAAGCTTAAGATAGTACTAGTACTACACAAAACACAACATGGCAAGAAGGAGTATGTGAGACAATTTGGGCTGTGAAGAATGTCTAGGATGAGGTCATAAAGATTGCACCGTTGGTAACAACGTTTAGAGGACGCAGATTAGTATGGTACATGAAATTGCAAAGTATTACACCTATAGGTCAAGCGAGGGCTTTAGCAAAAATTAGACAAACATTGTTGAGGTCATAAAGATTGCACAATTGGTAACAATGTTTAGAGTCCACACAATAGTATGGTACATGAAACTGCAAAGTATTACACCTATAGGTCAAGCGAGGGATTTCGCAGAAATTAGACAAACATTCTTGAAAGAGTTCAAGAAGACAAAATCTAAGACTGAGTCCGTTTGAGACTATGATCAAATATTTAAAGATTTGATGGGTAGGTTGACATTCCAGATTCTTGATCAAAAACATAAAGAATGGTTTATTATAGGACTATTGCCACACATTCACTACCCATTGATGGCGCAAGATGGAAGCATCTCTTGTAGGAGACAGTGGGGGGATGGCACAAGTTCAAACACAATTAGTTTCCTTGACAATTCAATTAGTAGAATTGTTGAAAGGAAAGGAGAAGCGAGAGTAGGTATGGTGTACCAAGTATAGGATGGAAGGCCACCATAAGGACGAATTCCTCTCTTTTGCGCAATATTTGGACACTGAAGCACTAAATCCATTACAAGGAGGGTACTGGGAAATATGTAAAAAATGGGGCCATCATCCACCTGATTATCCATTACTTAAGACATACCAGAGTACGTTGAGGAATTTGTTTTGTAATTTTTGCAAGACAGTCGAGAACAAATAAAATTATTGTCGCATATTCAATTTGATGAGAGAGTGCACTTCAAATATGTATAGGATTTAGGAGGAGAATGCCACAACAAAAGAAGGTGGTCCACAGTGTAATAATCAAGGGTAATTTAATCCAGGAAACTGAGGAGGATTTGGTAGAAGTCGAGGCAAGAGAAGTAGAGGTCCAATAATCTGCTATGATTGCAATCAACTGAGACATTTAGCTCGTGACTTCTCGAATCCTTATCAAACTTGCACATATTGTAGACTACTAGATCATGCGAAAAAATATTGTTCTTAACTACTTGCGAAGTGGTAGGAAAGAGGGAATCAGAACCAGAACCCAAATCATAATGCACAAAAGATATCAGTTGCAATGGACATAGAATAGGAGTTGTCACACGTGAGAGAGCTAGAAAAGGGGCTGATGTGATGAATGGAGGGAGGTCGGTTGAGCAATGGGTGAGCAAATATGCTGGACTTATGCCGACATTTGACTCTCAACAAGAAAATGAGATGTATCAAAGGACAAGAAAAGAGATACTAGGACCACATTCGGTAGCATCAACCTCATTTGTGCTTCTTGTGGTCAACATTCCTCTGATCTGTGATCGTACTAGCCCAGAAAAGGTGTTTGAGAAGGTAAGCAATCTAAGAGAATTTATGAGAAGTTACATAGAATTGATGAAAGATTAAACTGTGTTGAATGCATTATGTGAAATTATTGATCTTTGTTCACAAGAAAGGGAAATGTCTACCACACAAAGGGTAGTGAATCAGGTACTATGTAAAAATAGGACCAATGGAGAGTTCATACTAAGTGTGCAGATTGAGGACTATGATGTGGACAATGTTATTTTAGACTTGGGTTCTGATGTGAATGTGTTACCAAAGAAAACATGGGAATTGATGGGGAAATCCAAGTTAATATGGGCTCCCATCCAATTAAGATTGACAAACCAACAAAATATAGTACCAATTGGCCGATTGATAGGGATACCTGTGAATATAGATGGAGTGCGTAGTATAGAAGACTTCGAAGTCATAAAAATCATGGATGATAGTCATCCATATCCAACACTAATGGGGTTACAATGGGCTTTCGACAATCAAATAATTATTAATCTGAAGAGGGTGACGATGATATTTATGGTAGGAGACTTAAAATTTATCACGCCATTGGATCCGATAGAAAGAAAGAGGTACATAGAACCTGCAAAAGAAACGAAATTGACAACTTGTATAATATGACTGCGTGAATGGATGACTATGTTAAATCCACTGCAAATGGTGCACTAAGTTGGAGAAGCATTAGCTCATGTGCGTCAGACTTAGAGGAAGTTCTAGAACACTGGCAACAGAGGATGCACAAAGTATCCACCATATGATGTCCCTATATGACTTGATCATTGCGTTGGATTGGAATGGAATTATGCCACCCGCCCAAGTATGATGGTTTGACTGACATAAAAAAATTCGTACAGGCGTTTGAGTTGTAGATACCCGAACAAAAAATATTCTTGGCATTTGATGTTGTCTTGAAGGCCACTCCAGCCAGATGGTGGGCTTCTCATAAAGAAGGAATAAAAGACTTGCAATAGTGTAGAAGATTGATGCAATTTAGATTAGGTACCAAGGTGGAGTGTATTGCGTAGAAGTATATTGGGGTAGGTGATCCAACATATCATGTTGAGTAGTGAAGAAACATATGGACTTCAATACCGAAGAAGGAATATGAAGGGGTGGACAATATGAAGATGGTTGTTGTTGTTTCAGAAATATGATTTTGAGGTTGTTGTGAAACTATAAAAGTTGAATGCAAGACCATATCACTTATGACACATACTATCAGCAGAAGATGTAGGGAATCTAGATGACAACTTTCCAGATGCCTAGTTATTTGTAGTTACAATGGTGGACGACTACTTTGCAGACATTGTGCAAATTTTGAGTATAAGAATGACCTCGTCAGTCATGACAGTTGCACATAAAAAACAGTTAGTGGTTAAATCAACAGACTACCAGGGAACTTATACAAGGGAACTTCTACAAGTTTGTTGCGTGGTTTCTATTTGAGGATGTTGTTACACGATTTGGATGCTCGCATAGTCTACAAGAAGCAGTAATGTTGATGGATTTTATTGTGCCTAGTTTGCGCATTGCAATGATTACTGATGTTTAGGACTCTGGCGTAGTAGATGAGAGATTGTCACAATTTATACAACTTGAGGAAGACCGATTTGTCACATGATCCCATCAGTAAGTTTAGAAGACAAGAGAAAATACATGGCATGATAGACATATTAAACAAAAAAAGTTCCAAGTGGGGAACTTAGTATTAGTATACGATAGCAAGTTTATGTAGCATCCACGAAAGTTTCAAATGCATTGGTTAGGACCATACATAATTAAGTATGTGACAAAGGCAGGTGTTGTGCAGTTGGAAATGGGTGGCTAGTCCCTTGGGGATGATCAAGCTAAGTCATATTGGACCATACTTGACATATCGAGTTTCCCTCATGAAACCAATGTCTCAGCTCACTCATGAATTGTGTCCATACTAGACATCTCATGGTTCTCTCGTGGAACACATGTCTAAGACATATCAACGTTCCATCATGGAAATAATGTATTTTCTAGGACACATCGAGGCTCCCTCATGTAACCAATGTCCCCCAAGACATATCGAGGTTTCCTCATGAAACCAATGTCTTGGTTCCTTCATCTGACCATTTGAGGCACATCAAGATGAATTCCACATTCCCCCTTACTAATCTACATTGGACCCTCTAGGGAGAATGTCTCTCGCTTGTTGCCTCTAACATCAACGCTCCCTCTTCAATAGGAAGTTATATTTCCACGATGTCTTCATCTAGTAGTCCACTGACTACTCTACAATCAACTAGTAACACACAACTACTATCATACCATCGATAGCTCAAATCATTTGTCATAATCTCTATGATCAAGCAATAACACACAACTACTTCCAAGCGATATGGTAGTATCCATGGAAATTAGCTAGTATCACACAACTACTGCAATGCCATCCAATAGAGCACAACTGCGTTGATCCATAATAGTACACAACTATTTTCTAGTTGTACACAACCACTTCTAGTAGCACACAATTATTCTCCAATGACACACAGTCACTGCCAGTGGTACACAACCACTGTAGTAGCAAAAAAATACTGTCCAAAAACACATAGTCTCCGCTAGTGGTACACAACCACTATAGTAGCACACAAATATTGTCCAGTGACACATAGTCACTTCCAATTGTATACAACCATTGTAGTAGCAAACAACTACTGTCCAAAGACACACAGTGTCCACCATAGTATCACAAATACGCATGTGTCCCATAGTTTTCATGCACTCAACGAAGTGTTACGTGACTACAAGGACCATTATTCTCGATCAAGTCTCCATCTCTACCACAAGAAAGGCCTAATTTTACAAGTACAGATATTATTTTCTAGAATATTCTTTTTTGAATATATACATTCTGTAGACCGACCATAGTTACAAAAATTTAACACTCCATTTTAACTAGGGAGGTATTCATAACAACCAACTAAAGCTATTCAAGTTGACCAATTTTATCTAATGAAAATTTACATCAAATATATCATGACATATCATCAATTGCATGATATCTGAGCCAAAATTCATCTAGCATGGTGAACATCTAGTCATATCATCCACTGTATCATCTTTAAGTTGTACTAGCATGATGTGAATGCATCATATCTAATATGTATTGGCATGATGTGGAGTATCATATACATCATCTCTAAGTTGTACTAGCATGATGCTTCTGCATCATATCTAAGTTGTACTAGCATGATGTAGATCAATGTCTCTCCATCATCTCTAAGTTGTACTAGCATGATGATATTGCACCATATCTAAGTTGTACTAGCATGATGTGAGTTAGGCTACTACATCATCTCTAAGTTGTACTAGCACGATGCTAATGCATCATATCTAAGTTGTACTAGCACGATACTAATGCATCATATCTAAGTTGTACTAGCATGACACGACTCTGTACATCTTTATCATATCTAATTTGTACTAGCATGATGCAAAAGCATCATATCTAAGTTGTACTAGCATGATATAGATCAACACTCCCTCTCAACCAAGGGAGAAATCTCCACAAGTCCCAACTTGTCCCTGAAGTACACAAAATTCCCTTTGGACAAGGGCTTCATTAGAATATACGTTATCTGTTCATTGGTGGAGATATATTGGAGTTTTACTTCTACCTTCTGGACTCGATCATGGATGTAATAATACTTTATCTCAATGTGCTTCGACCTACCATGGAACACAAGGTTCTCTGAAAGCTTCACACAACTTTGATTATCACAGTATATTACGGTTGAATTTAACACCTGATCAAACAGTCTAGAAACCATCTTATGAAGCCATACTACTTTTGTACATGCATCACAAGCTACAATATACTTTGCCTCTATAGTACTAAATGTGACATACTTCTTCTTCCTTCTAGTCCAAGATATCATAGAAGAGCCCAAATTGAAGCATATTCGTGAAGTACTCTTTCTGTCATCTACACTCCCTGCCCAATTAAAATCTGTATATCCTTGCAGTTGAACATAATTGTTTGAGACATATCTCAAACCATAGTTTAGTGTGCCACACAAATATCTCAATATGTACTTTGTAGCAATCCAATGATCGTGTCTTGGTTCCACCTGGAACTGACTCAACGTGTTCATAGCAAAGCAAATGTTCGTCCTAGTATTAACCAAATACATCAGTGACCCAATTAACTGCCGGTAGATAGATGGATCTATCAAATCAGAATAAGAGTCTCTAAACTTATTCAAATTTTTTACCATGGGAGTAGGCATGGATTTGTAATCCATCATCCCAAACTTCTGAAGGATCATGGTAACATACTTCCCTTAACCAAGAAATATCTCACCTGGCTTCTGCCATACTTCTAATCCCAAATAGTAATGAGTTAAGTCAAGATCCTTTATCTTGAACTCTGAGGCCAACTCCCTCTGTCACGGTAGCAAAGCCTTCTTTTCCAGTTTGTCTCACCGGTTACTCCCTCTTTCTAGGAGAACTCTCTTTCCATGAACCTTCTTCTCATGAATTTCTTGCAATTTTCAGAGAATAACTATTCCAATTTGTCTCACTGGATACTCCCTTTTTTTGGGAGAACCCTATTTCCATGAACCTTCTTCTCATGAATTTCTTGCAATTTTAAGAGAATAACTAGTCAATATTTGACTAGGTCAAATGATACATAGTCAAATATTTAATACACTAGCAAGCAATAAATATCAAGGATATAGGTCTTTTGTCTTGTTTTAGCTCCAAATAGAAATGTAGCTTCTAGCCAAAATACAAATAAATATGATACAAGAAGTCAAACCAATCACATGATCTAGTGCTCAACAATATGATATTTGAGCCATAATTCATCTGGCATGGTGAACATCAAGTCATATCATCCACTATATCATCTCTAAGTTGTACTAGCATGATGAGAATGCATCATATCTAAGATGTTTTGGCATGATGTGGAGTATCATCTACACCATCTCTAAGTTGTACTTGATCATCAATTGCATGATATATGAGCCATAATTCATTTGGCATGGTGAACATCAAGTCATATCATCCACTGTATCATCTCTAAGTTATAATAGCATGATCTAGTGATCTAGTACTACACAAACAACATGGAAACTACTACCCAAAACACAACATGGCAAGGAGTATGTGAGACAATTTGGGCTACGAAGAATGTCCAGGATGAGGTCATAAAGATTGCACAGTCGGTAACAATGTTTAGAGGTCACGCATTAGTATGGTACATGAAACTACAGAGTATTACACCTATAGGTCAAGTGAGGGCTTTAGCAGAAATTAGACAAACATTGTTGAGGTTATAAAGATTGCACAGTTGGTAACAACGTTTAGAGGCCACACATTAGTATGGTACATGAAACTGCAGAGTATTACACCTATAGATCAAGCAAGGGCTTTAGTAGAAATTACAAAAACATTGTTGAAAGAGTTCAAGAAGCCAAAATCTAAGACTGAGTCAGTTTGAGACTATGATCAAATATTTAAAGATTTGATGGGTATGTTTTCATTCTAGATTCCTGATCAACAACACAAAGAATGGTTTATTGTATGACTATTGCCACACATTCAATTCCCGTTGATACAAAAAAAGGTTGCATTGCAACCTGAAGCTTTCGGTATTGCAATGAAGATGGAAGCATCTCTTGTAGGAGATAGTGGGGGGATGGATCAAGTTCAAACACGGTTATTTTCCTTGAAAATTCAATTAGCAGAATTGTTGAAAGGAAAGGATAAGCGAGAGTAGGCCTAGTGTACCAAGTCTAGGACTGAAAGCCACCATAAGGACAAATTCCCCACTTTTGTGCAATATTTGGACACTGAAGCACTGAATCCATTACCAGGAGGAGGGTATTGTGAAATATGTAAAAAATGGGGCCATCATCCACCTGATTATCCATTACTTAAGACATACCAGAGTACAATAAGGAATTTATTTTGTAATTTTTGCAAGACAGTCGAGAACGAAGAAAATGATTGTCACATATTTGATTTGATGAGAGAGTGCACTTCAGATATGTATAGGATTTAGGAGGAGAACGCTGCAACAAAAGGTGGTGGTCCACATTGTAATAATCAGAGGGGATTTAATCCAGGAAACTGAGGAGGATTTGGTAGAAGTAGAGGTCCAATAATCTACTATAATTGTAATCAACTGAGACATTTAGCTCGTGACTTATCGAATCCTTGTACAACCTGCACATATTGTAGAGAACTAGATCACGCGACAAAATATTGTTCTTAACTACTTGCAAAGTGGCAGGAAAGAGAGAATCGGAACCATAACCCAAATTAGAATGCACAAAAGATATCAGTTGCAATGGACATAGAATAACAACTGTCACACATGAGAGAGCTCTAACATGGGTTGATGCGATGAATGGAGGTAGGCCAGTTGAGCAATGAGTGAGGAAATATGCATGACTTATGCCGACATTTGACTCTCAACAAGAAAATGAGACGTATCAAAGGAAAAGAAAAGAGATACTAGGAACACATTCGGTATCATCAACCTCATTTGTGCCTCATGTGGTCGACATTCCTCCGGTCTGTGATCGTACTATCCCAGAAAAGTTGTTTGAGAAGGTAAGAAATCTAAGAGAATTTATGATAAGTTGCATAGAATTGATGAAAGATGAAACTGCATTTAATGCATTATGTGAAATGATTGATCTTTGCGTACAATAAAGGGAAATCTCTACCACACAAAGGGTAGTGAATCAAGTACTATGCAAAAACAGGACCAACGGAGAGTTCATACTAAGTGCACAGATTGAGGACTATGATGTGGAAAATGTTATTTTATACTTGGGTTCTGATGTGAATGTGTTACCAAAGCAAACATGGGAATTGATGGGGAAATCCAAGTTAACATGGGCTCCCATCCAGTTAAGATTGACAAACCAACAAAAGATAGTACCAATTGGCCGATTGATAGGGATACCTGTGAATATAGATGGAGTGCGTAGTATAGAAGACTTTGAAGTCATCAAAATCATGGATGATAGTCATCCATATCCAACACTAATGGGGTTAGAATGGGTTTTCGACAATCAGATAATTATTAATCTGAAGAGGGTGAAGATGATATTTGAGGTAGGAGACTTAAAAGTTGTCATGTCATTGGATCTGATAGAAAGAAAGAGGTACATAGAAACTGCAAAAGAAACGAAATTGACAACTTGTATAATATGACTGTGTGAATGGATGACTATGTTAACTCCACTGCAGATGGTGCACTAAGTTGGAGAAGCATTATCTCATGTGCGTCGGACTTAGAGGAAGGTCTGGAACATTGGCAACAAAGGATGCACAAAGTATCCACCAGATGATGTCTCTATATGACTCAATCATTGCGTTGGATTGGAATGGAATTATGCCACCCGCCCAAGTATGATGGTTTGACTGACATAAAAATTTTCGTACAGACATTTGAGTTGCAGATACCTGAAAAAAAAAAATTCTTGGCATTGGATGTTGTCTTGAAGGCTACTCCAGCCAGATGGTGGGCTTCACATAAAGAAGGAATAGAAGACTTGCAATAGTGTAGAAGATTGATGCAATTTAGATTCGGTACCAAGGTGGAGTGTATTGTGTAGAAGTATACAGGGGTAGGTGATCCAACAGATCATGTTGAGAAGTGAAGAAACATATGGAGTTCGACATCGAAGAAGGAATGAATGCACAAGTTTATACATACATTGGATACAATTCTTAAAAATTAAAACCTATAAATAGAAATGCACAGAGAAACAACGAAATGGGACCAACTAATTCAAATGTGGAAGGTAATATTTACATTTGATCATGAATCTTTATTACTAGATGCACCTTTGCAGGCCATTAGAACCAAGATATTTTTAGAATATGGGCTCATGGAGGTAGTATCTATGTGTAGTGTGCACAGAGATTTTATGATTGTTCATGAATTACTAGAATGTTATAATGTTGCTAAAGAAGAACAAGACGAGGAAGATCCAAGGAATATGCAAATATCTGAAATTGAAGTGGAACACACATTAGAAGGTTTAGAGCTTGAATATGTTTCATATGCACAACCACTAAAGACACACAAGGTAAATATTGAGTCAAAATAAAATCCAAAGTTTGCTTAGATAGGCGATTACTGGAATGATGAAACTATGGAGAAGTTTGCAGATTTACTGCATGAGTACCAAGATCTATTCTCAACTATATTCTCATAAATGAAAGGGATAGTTGGGGGGTTAGGAGAAATGAAGATCCCTTTGCAACTAGGTGCTAAGCCAGTGATACAACGACCTTACAGACTAAATCTGAAATATAAAAAGAAGGTAAAAGCATAGAGAGACAAAATTTTAGAAGCATGGATTATTGAACCAGTGGTGGAATCAGAATGAATATGTCCAATGGTAGTGAAAGATAATAAAACAAGGGGGGGACAATATGAAGATGGTTGTTGTTGTTTCAAAAATATGATTTTGAGGTTGTTGTGAAACTATAGAAGTTGAATGCAGGACCATATCACTTATGACACATACTATCAGGAGAAGATGTAGGGAATCTAGATGACAACTTGCCAGATGCCTAGTTATTTGTAGTTACAATGGTGGACGACTACTTCGCAGACATTGTGCAGTTTTTGAGTATAAGAATGACCTCGTCAGTCATGACAGTTGCACAGAGAAAAAAATTAGTGGTTAAATCAACGGACTACTAGGGAACTTATACAAGGGAACTTCTACAAGTTTGTTGCGTGGTTTCTATTTGAGGATGTAGTTACACGATTTGGATGCCTGCATAGTCTACAGAGTGATCAGTGGACACACTTCCTGAATAAGATGATTGAAACACTGACTAAGTAATTTCAAATTCATTGTAAAAGGAGTACGTCGTATCACCCTCAGGCCAATGGGACAATAGAAGTTTTTAATAAAATTATGGAGAATGCTCTGACAAAGATCTGCAATGTAGAAATGGATGATTGGGACTTGAGGATCCCTATAGTATTCTGGACATATAAGACTACAAGTAAAAATTTGAGCGGACAAACACCTTTTAGGTTGATCTATGGACAAGAAGTAGTAATGACATTGGAGTTTATTGTTCCTAGTTTGCACGTTGCAACGATCACTGATCTTTAGGACTTTGGTGTAGTAGATGAGAGATTGTCACAGTTTATACAACTTGAGGAAGACTGATTTGTCACATGATCCCATCAATAAGTTCAAAGAACAAGAGAAAATACATGGCATGATAGACATATTAAACAAAAAAAAGTTTCAAATGAGGAACTTAGTATTACTATACGACAACAAGTTTATATAGCATCCATGAAAGTTTTGAATGCATTGGTTAGGACCATACATAATTAAGTATGTGACAAAAGCATGTGTTGTGCAATTGGAAATGGGTGGCCAATCCCTTGGAGAGAATGAATTATGCCCTTTTGCACCACCATCCCGTCATTGCTATCCTTGTAATGTTTCTTCAATTGCAATACAATTAAAATTTGTTTCATGGTTCGCTATAGTATTTGAAAATGCCACAATATAGAAACATTATTTAAATACAAAGTTAATAAACAAGTTTATGAGTTGATGCCATAGAATTATTTAATTTCATTTTAAAAAAATGGACATACACGTGTCCGTCGTATCGGTTCAATAGCACTTACTAGAATGCTTGAGAAGCACCTTCATTCTCGAGCATTCTACTATCTCCCGCAACTTCTATAAATGTTCCCCATCTTCTTCACCTCTATGCATTGCAATTTGCAACACCAACAAGAAGAACTCCTCGTCTTGAAAAGATCGAGAATTCGCATTTGTCTTCATAGTCGTTGATATTCATTGTAAGCATGTCTCTCGTTCCTCGCTTATTCGGCAGCCGATCTAGCGTTTTCGATCCATTCATTTATTTATTTATATTTATTTATGAAGAGGGAATGAGTTGCAAAGATCCTACGATTATAATTCTTTGGATGTACAATACCCTTTTAACCTTCTTCATCCTCTTGAACACACTTAACTCTTTGGTAAGTAACACAATCTTCCATAGTGTTTCCATTTTGTTTATGGTAATCACATTAGTTGTTTTCTTAAATGACATAGTAAAAATATTGTCTAGCAGATTGGGAAGAAATATATAGCTTATCTGGTGCTAGGGAAGGTTAATTGGGATGAAATAGATGACTCATCTGGTGTTAGGGAAGGTTGAGTAGTCTATGGTGTAGATAAATTTTGGAGGGTGTTGGCTAATCATTATTTATTTTCAAGATTTTGAAAAAACACTTAGGTGCACTATTGGAAACAATAGCAACAACTTGAATAAAAAATACTATCACCTATAGATCTGTATCTTTTTTTATTTTTTCCTTTTTGTTTTATTACCCTATACTATAGGTCACCCAACAAATATTCTACCTCACTAGATAAATTTTTTATGGAAAAGGATGAATTCATCCCTTTCAATGTTCGAAAAAATAATTTTCATAAAAAAATTAACATAAAACACATTTAACCAAAAGATTAGAATTACCTATGGACTGGTGAAGCATCTCGATTGGTGAAGCCTCTAGTTGGAGCCCTTGCCAACCAACGCCATCAAATGAAATGAGCGCCACCAACTACAACAACCGCCACCAACAACAACGAACGCCACCCACAAAGGACATATGATTTCAGACTCTCGACAGTTTGGAAAACGGTCAAATGGCCAAGAGGTAGGGGATATATAACAACTGTTTCGGTCAAAAAAGGTTGCACCGGACAAAAAAATGTTTGTTGTGGAGCCTGATTATCTTCCCGATTCAGAGGTCTTTGTTTTCAGTCGTGTTTATATCCCATGAAGACTTTACACCCCATAAGAATGTACACTCATCCATGTAGGGGAGTGCAGGGGGGGTTACCCCCCTGAGGGGTCTGGGGGGGCTATCCCCCTGGCTGGGGGGTCCAAGGGAAAGCGAGCCCCCGAAGGAAAAGTTTCGCTGTAAATGTATATTGTAATTTCATTGTAAATCTGGACCTTTGAGTATAAGGTCGCAGATCTAATGGTAGAAGTTATGTTAGGTTTTTTTTTCCCTAGAAGGAAACCCTCTTTTATGAGGGAAATGTATTGCGACTATGTATTATAGCGAATATTGTATTATGAGAGAGGATATTGTGAGAGAAATAAGAGGAAGTTACAGTAGGTTTGTTGTAGGTTGTATTCCTTCATTTGTTGGATTATAATAAAGGGAGGACCTGACAATTTCTATGGTGGACGTAGCCCACACTGGGTGAACCACGTATATATGTGTCTCTATTGTATTGTGTATCTTCTGTGTTTTATTTTCGCATTTGTTTTAATTTATTGCTCCATGATACTGTTTTTCTAACAACTGGTATTAGAGAGAAATGTAACTCGCAACAAAAGAGGGTTCCTAGTTTGAGTCGGAGCAATGGTGAAAGATGGAAAGTTTAAGGTTGAGAAATTTAATGGCCAAAACTACCAGTTATGGAAGATGTTCATGGAAGATTATTTATATCAGAAGGATCTATTCCTACCATTGGGCAGAATAGAAAAGAAGACAATGGATATGAAGGACGAAGAATGGGAGATTCTTGACAGAAAGGATATAGGAACGATACATGTGAGCCTGGCAAAGTCGATGGCTTTCAATATTTCGAAAGAAAAGAAAACGAAGGATTTGATGGACGCATTGGATAAATTGTATGAAAAACCCTCGACATCCAATAAGGTATTTCTAATGAAAAGATTATTTAATATGAAGATGTTAGAAGGTGGGTCTGTTGCAGATCATTTAAATGAATTTAATACAGTTATTAATCAACTAAGTTCTGTAAAAGTGGTCTTTGATGATGAGGTTAGGGATCTTATAATCTTGTGCTCATTGACAGAAAGTTGGAACGTCTTGGTCATGGCTGTAAGTAACTCTATCTCTGGTTCAAATACTTTAAAATTTGATGATGTTGTTGGTGTTATCCTTAGTGAGGAAATGTGAAATAAAAGAACAGGTGAGACATCAGGTAATGCGTTGAACATGGAGAACAGGGGAAAACAAAAGGATAGAGAAAAGGGCTCAGGGAACCACGTGAATTCTAAGAAGGGTAGATCCAAATCCAGACTTGGAAAGATAGATTGCTAGAATTGCGGGAAGAAAGGACATCTGAAAAAACACTGTAGAGCTCCAAAGAAACAAAGAGATGGACACCAAAAGAAAAACCAGGAAGCAAATCTAAGAGGTGATGTGTTACAAGATGCTTTGATTCTATCTGTAGATAATATTTCTGAGTCTTGGGTGGTAGATTTAGGGGCCTCATTTCATTCCACACCCCATAGGAAACATTTTCTAGATTATGTTCAAGGTGATTTTGGACAAGTTCATTTGGGTGATGATGCAC
>SNQJ01S0035787.1:20332-31297 GCA_010110895.2 Picea sitchensis
GATCCTGTGAAAGTAAAGAAGGATTTCCAATGCCCATAATTGTTTCTTGGCCTATTAAAACAGAGTGACCATTACCAGGATACCAACTTCCCAGTGAGTGATAAGAGGAAGAGACTTTAATAAGTTTTTCCATGCCTGTGAAGCTAGAGGTTGAGCTGTCGAAGCCGATCTAATCCAAGTTGAGATAGAAAGATAGGGAAGATATTTGTCCTTAATTACCCTATGCCATATCCATTCCATTGTCAATACACGCCACAAAGAGTTTGCAGCCAGCGCACAATTAAAATTGAAAATGTTTTTAAGCCCCCATCCCCCGAAAGATTTTGTTTTTGCAATCACCTCCCAGCTACAAATATGGAAGTGATGAGATGAGCCACCTCTCGACCAGAGAAAGTCATAAATCATCTGATGAATTTTATTAAGCACTGAGTTAGGGATCGCTGCAAGAGCCATCCAGTAAACCGACTGTGATTCCAGCATCGATTTTATCAAAATATAGTGACCGCCAAGAGATAACCACCTATTGCACCAATGCCCAATTCTATATTCAAACTTTGTAAGAAGCCATCTCCAGTCATCAAATTTTAATTTTTCTTCTTTTAAAAAGTATCCCAAGTATCTAAAGCCCTCCTCCAAATCAACAAAATTAAAAGAGAAAACTTCTTTAAACTTGTCCAGTAACTCCCCTTGAATACCCAAATGATGAAAAGTAGATTTAGACATATTTACTTTCAATCCCGAAGCACCACAAAACATTTTCAGAGGATAGTTTATTTCCATCCACTCCTCCAAAGAGGCCTTTGACATGATTAATATTTCATCCACAAAAAACAGATGGAGAATTTTTACAATCCTGGATACCTTCATCCTCGACAAGCTTCCTTCATTCTGGGCTTTTTTCAACAATAGACTGAAACTTTCCATAACAAGGATGAAAAATAATGGCGACAAGGGGAAACCTTGCCTAAGACCATGATCAATACGAAAGAAAGAATATGCCTCCCCGTTTATAAGAACAACAAAAGAAGAACTAACAACACAACTCATATCCAGTTTATTGAGGACAAACTGAACCCCGTTTTAATTAGAATCAAGATTCTTAGAAAGTCCCAGTTTACACAATCATAATATTTCTTTAATTCCAGCTTTAATATAAGTGCCTGAAACTTTATTAGTTTAACATTGTGGAGGAATTTTTGTGCCATCCCAATAGCGTCCAAACTCTGCCTTCCTTTTAAGAAGTCAAGTTGCTCACTTGACAGTGACCACGATAGAATATGATTTAATCTATTTGTTATCACTTGTGAAATCAATTTATAACATAAACTGCATAACACAATGGGTCTGTAATCACCAAAGGTCGAAGAATTATTTTCCTTTGGAATCAGCGCCAGAAAAGTAGAGTTTAAGGAGCTATGGACCTTCCCTCTAATTATCGAGTCCTACACAAGTTCAAGAAAATCATCACCAAGTAAATCAAAGTACTGAGTAAAAAATTCCATCGTCTAGCCATCAGGGCCTGGACTCTTGTCTTTGGCAAAGTGTATATGAACCTCCCAAATCTCTGACTTAGTACATGGCCGATCAAGGAGAAGAGTATCCTCCTCTTCTACAAAACAAGGAAAGAGACTAGTTGTGTAAGCTTGGTCCACCGGGGAGGGAGGTTCTCCACTTTCAAACAAACACTTAAAGTGTCTGATAGCTTCATTCTTTAGAGCTTCTTTCGCCCTGTGTGAATGGCCATCATCATCCAGAATCTCCCAAATATGATTTGTGTTTCTTCGGGCACGAGCCAAATTATGAAAATACCTTGTATTATGATCATCGCTTTTCAGCCAGGTTGCTCTGCGCCTTTGACTCCAAAGTTATTCGTCAAGTAGAAGCAAAGAGTTACGTTCCACTTCCAATTTTTTAATAAGACAGTAAGAAATCATGTCCCTCCCGTCCCTCGAGAATGAATGGAGAGTTGCACTCAGTTCCTCCTCTAGCTTCTCTAGTCTAAGGAGATTTTCACTTCTCTAACATCGAGCCCAAGATTTAGTCCGATTTTTTATCTCTTTTAGCCTCCACACAAATCTAAGTTGAATGTCTGATTCCATTAAAAAACCTTGATCCAACCAGACCTCTTTAACCAAATTCATAAACTCTGCCTCCTTCAACCACAATGAATTGAATTTAAAAGGATAGGTCGTGGGGAAATGTTGAAATTCAAATTGAAAAACCACCGGGGCGTGATCTGAAATGTACGAGTACTCCACCCAATATTTGAAGCGGCCCGATTGACATAGAATATTCTCTGCAACTAAAATACGATCCAATGTTTTAACAATACAATCTGCCCCTGCTCTGCCATTTCTCCAAGTCGGGACCAGGACATCTGGATGCAGATCCACTAAATGATGTGCCTGGAACAATTCTTTAAAGAAGTCCGCCAATTTTCCAAATGTGTTGATGCTCCCCATATCTCATCCGCTCTAGTAGTAAGATTAAAGTCACCTACAACAATCAAATTATTAGAAGCCAACAAACCTCGATTGGCCACCAACAAACATTGAGCAAGTTAATCTTACTCTTATTCTCCAGAGAAGTACCCGACAACATAATATCTCCACATCAAATAAAAGGATTCGGTACAAACTTATTTGGATCCCACGTAACCAATAAACCTCTAGAGGTTCCAACAGAACTAACCACACACGATAATCAGTTAGGAAAAATGGATAACATAAACAACCTATCTTTATGTTCATCCACAAGAGTTTCCTGTAAGAAGATAATGTCAGTATGAGTCTTACACAACAATATGTGCATGGAGGCCGCTTTCAGGGTGCCCCCCACCCCTCTAATATTTAAGGTAAGTAAGATCATGTTTTATCCCTAGCAAGGGCTTTCATGCCTCTAAGCACCCCAATGCCAGTCACAGAAGTAGGAAGGGAGACAGTAGCATCAAGTGAACCAGATTCTTTCTTACAAGCACTCCACGTTTTGATAGGAGAGGTCTCAAACTCCAAACCTTTTGACCACAAGAAATTTGATCCCAGATCCCCCCAGGCTTAGGTAACTGCCCAGAGTGTCTAGAACCACCAGGATTATAAACATTCTGCCCTTGATAGATGGGAAGCGAGCGAGGGATATCAATTTCTCTATGCAACAGAAAAAAGGACTCCAGTGTTTCCCCCAAAGAGCACTCACTCGGCTCCGATTCTCTCTATCCCAGAAGTAGGGAACAATCCCTCTCCTCCTCACTAGACCTATCCTTGGGAACAATCCCAAGCCATAAGCGTAAAATAAAATGAAAGATAGAGAACTTTTAACTTACCAGAAACCGAGTCTGATGCAACAATAATAGAAGGTTCCACATCATCAGTACTGTCAGCCACTTGAACAAAGGAGTCAACACCCGACGAATCACAACAATACTCCTTCCTAAGCCATGAGTTTTTAGATTCCTCCTCCTCCGAAAAACCTTGACAGTCGTTTCGCAGGTGGCCAGTTCTATGACAAAAAGTACACCTAAAAGGTAAACTCAGGTTATCCAGCTTTTGGATGGTAGTGTGATCATGCCACTATATGTCGATGGACTCCAAGATGCCCGAGTGTATGTCCACTGCAACTAGAATCTTTCCCAGCCTTCTTTCAGAAGCCTTCAACCCTGTTCATCCACCTTTATGAATCGGCCTAGTGCATTACCAATTGCAGACAAAACCTTCTCATTCCATAGGTTTAAGGGTAAGCCAGGAAGAAGGACATAAAAATGGATGTGTACATAAAGATGGATGTGTTGGAAGTAATCTTTTACAGGATCAAAACTAAATCTCCAATACTTGCGCATTAGGCTCCCCTCATAAAAAATCCAGAGTGTTTCTGGGATTTTTGTAGAGTCCTCCAGTGAAAAGAACTTAAATCCAAACCAACCTCTCGGGAGTAGCAAAACCTTCGATTCATAACCCAACAATTGAACCCAAAAACGTTGAATCCACTCCAAAATAGGTGTAGAGCATCGGGAGCGGTAAGACAAGCAGCCCACCAAAGCGCTTAGTGACGGGCTAATCGTCTCCTCTAAACCCAAGTCGCCCCCAAAACCATCTTGTGTCACGAGCTGTTGGGAATCCAAGTTCTCGCACCAATCTTCCTCCGAGGAGGAGACTTCACAGTCGACGAAAGTTTACAACACTATGATTGGTAATAACCACTGTGAACTTCCTTTCTACCTTGAAAATCACCAACACTCGGCCTAGAGGGAACAACAATAGAATTTGCAACAAACTTCGTAGGAGAGGAAGCTAAGTGCACTCTCGTCCTAGTTAGCTGACAACGGCTTCCATCATGGAAGCTCCCATACAATCTAGAAAAGTGAACAAGCTCATGGTTACTTTTTTTTTAGTAGGGGAAATGTGGCATGCGTTATATTTTTATTCTAAAAAACTATATTTTTGAAGTGGAAAAAATATTTAATTTTTTTTTTTAAAGAATTTGAAACCAAATCAATTTCTTTCGATATTTTATTTATTTCTTCAATTAACTTTAGTTTGACATTTTAAAAACCATACCATGTACAACGAAGGAATAAAAATGTGAGTATTTATTTATTTCCCAACTTTACGAAAACACTTTACACTTTTATTGGCAGCCAAAACATTACATCAACGCTACCATTTCATAGCACCCCGGGAATTTATATCGAACACTAAGACCTTACAAACGCTCAATATTCACTACAAGAGAATGACCCTTATAAACACGGCCGCCATATGCTTTTCAATTAACCGGCGATTTCAATGGCTCTAACCTCAGGTTTAGTCTGAGATTGTTTGGGAACCGTGACAGTGAGGACTCCATTTTCCATTGTGGCCTTTACCTCCTCCATCTTCGCATTTCCGGCAGCCGGAAACGCCGGAGAAATTTTCCACGAGATCGTTCAATACGATGCCACCTGTCGTTCTTTTGGTCTTCTTCTTTCTTGCGTTCACCACTGATCTGTAGAACTCGGCCGTCTTCCACCTCTATCTTTACATCCTCTTTCTTCAGACCTGCCATGAACAAAAGGTGAATCTAATTTAGCGGCCAATCCAGCTAATCATTTACGAAAGGAACAAAACCCTCTAATAGACATGATGAATACCTGGAAGATCAGCCTTGAAAATGTGAGCGTCAGAAGTTTCCTTCCAGTCGAGCTGAGTGTTGACTACGGCTGCAGCATCCTCCCTTGCAAAGTGGCCTATATCCCTCAAAAATGGACAATTCCGAGCTTCAAAAGGGTTCCATAGATCCAGTGAGAATGGATCGAAAATGCTGGGGCTTGAAATGGGTTTGGTTTTTAAAATCATAGTAGTATTGCTGTAAATCCCTGTCGAAATGAAATGGTAGTTCCTATGTAAGGGTTTGTGGCTATTACTTTATCTCCATAAAGCAGAAGTAATTAAATAGATGGGCATTTTAAATCGGCTATGTTGCTTTTCCTTTTCTGTCATCATTAGTGTGAAAGTTATCTGGTTTTCTCTGGATCCCTGCAATCTATTTCAAGTGGCCCGTAGTTATGTGTGGTTCTTCTTTTAAGTAGATACTTGGTCCCCCCTATGTGAGGGAAGGTGTTTTGCTTAATATTTAACATCTCAAAAATCAAGTTGTTTTACCAATTTTTTTTTGTTATATTTACTAGAAAATCAAGTTGTTTTTCCTCAATTTGTTTTATGACAATTTACAACAACATAAATTGACTATGATACATATTTATTAATTAACAGTAGACACCAATTCAATCACATGAAAATCTCTGGTTTTTTTCCTTAAATGAGAATTTTGCCTTTAAGTTTTAGATGATGGACTTTAGTACTCATGATTATAGTGATAATATCTTTGCGAAACCCTTTAAGAATGATCAATCACTAGAGATAATACTTTTGCTAAACTCTTTAAGATTTTTTTCTAAACCCTTTAAGAAGGGGAGATTGTTTTGTAATGTTCCTAATCTAAAAAAGTCTAAAAAGACTAATGATGTTATGAAAGAATTTTTGAATATGGTGTTGCGAAGGAAAGTTTGGATTTTTCTAGATGTTGTGATTTTCTATTGGGATGAGTTATTTGTTTTTTGGTAGTAAATTATTCTTTTGAGTATGGATATTTAGTAGAATAATGGTTAAATATCTTTAATATGGATTTTTAAAATGCATTAGAATAATGATTAAAGATGCATATTTAGTAGAATAATGGTTAAATCTCTTTAATATGGATTTTTAAAATGCATTACAATAATGGTTAAAGATGCATATTTAGTAGAATAATGGTTAAATCTCTTTAATATGGATTTTTAAAATGCATTACAATAATGGTTAAATATCTTTAATAAGGATTTTTTTTTATAAATATCTTTAATACGGATTTCTTTTAAAATGTATTAGAATAATGGTTAAAGATGGATATTTAGTAGAATAATGGTTAAATCTCTTTAATATGGATTTTTAAAATGCATTACAATAATGGTTAAATATCTTTAATATGGTTTTTTTTAATTTAGTAGAATAATGGCTAAAGATGGATATTTAATAGAATAATGGTTAAATATCGTTAATATGGATTTTTAAAATGCATTACAATAATGGTTAAATATCTTTAATATGGTTTTTTTAAATTTACTAGAATAATGGTTAAATCTCTTTAAAGATTTTTTTTAATGATTTTTAAAGATTTTTTTTAATGATTTTTAAATATTTTTTTAATGATTTTTAAAATTGAGTAGAATAATAGTTAAATCTTTTTTATATTTTTTTTATAAAATTGAAAATAAAAGGAATTAATGATATTAAAATTGAAAATAACAATTTTTAAAATTTAGTAGAATAATAGTTAATTCTTTTTAATAATTTTTTTTATAAAATTGAAAATAACACTTAGGAATTAATGGTTTTTTATAAAATTGAAAATAACAATTATTAAAATTAAAAATATTAAAATTTAGTAGAATAATAGTTAAATCTTTTTAATAATTTTTTTTATAAAATTGAAAATAACACTTAGAAATTAATGGTTTTTTATAAAATTGAAAATAACAATTAAGAATTAAGAATATTAAAATTGAAAATAACAATTATTAAAATTGAAAATAACAATTAGAAATTAGAGTACTACACAAAACAACAAGGTGGGGAATTAGAAATTAGGGCTTACGATATTAGAAATTAGGTAGGGAATTAGAAATTAGGGCTTACGATAGTACTACACAAAACAACAAGGGAGGGTAGACAACATATTTTGACTTCTTGAGTTCCAAGGAGTTGGGTCAAAGGATCTAGAATCCATAACAACATCTAGGGTTAGAGGATAGGAATCCAGAACAAAATCTATTTATTAGAGGATTTAGAACTCCAAAACAAAATCTATTTACTAGAGGATCCAGAATCCAGAACAAAATCTATTTATATGTGAGACAATTGGGCACAACATCTAGGATGAGGTCGTAAAGATTGCATAGTTGGCAACAACGGTTAGAGGTTGCACATTAGTATGGTACATGAAACTACATAGTATTACACCTATAGGTCAAGCTAGGAATTTAACATAAATTAGACAAACATTGTTGAAAGAGTTCAAGAAGCTAAAATCTAAGTCGCAATACATCACGAAATTGAAGGAAATCAAACAAGTGTAGATTGAGTCAGTTTGGGACTATGATCAAAGATTTAAGGATTTGATGGGTAGGTTGACATTTCAGATTCTTGATCAACAACACAAATAATGGTTTATTGTAGGACTATTGCCACAGATTCACTGTCTGTTGATACAACAAAAGGTTGTGTCGCAATCTGAAGCTTTCGAGATTGCAATGAAGCTGGAAGAATCTCTTGTAAGAGACAATGGGGGGATTGTGCAAGTCCAAACATAGTTAGTTTCCTTGACAATTCAATTAGCAGAATTGTTGAAAGGAAAGGAGAAGCGAGAACAAGTACGGTGTACCAAGTATAGGACTGAAGGCCACCATAAGGACGAATTCCTTGCTTTGGCGCAATATTTGGACACTGAAGCACCAAATCCATTACCAAGAGGAGGGTATTGTGAAATATGTAAAAAATGGAGCCATCGTCCACCTGATTATCCATTACTTCATACATACCAGAGTATGACGAGGAATTTATTTTGTAACTTTTGCAAGACAATCGAGCACGAAGAAAATGATTGTTGCACATTCGATTTGATGAGAGAGCGCACTTCAGATATGTATAGGATTTAAGAGGAGAACGCTACAATAAAAGGAGGTGGTCCACAGTATAATAATCCGAGGGGATTTAATCGAGGAAACTGAGGAGGATTTGGTAGAATTCAAGGCCAGAGAAATAGAGGTCCAATAATCTGCTATAATTGTAATTAGTTGGGACATTTATCTCATGACTTCTCGAATCCTTGTACAACCTACACATATGGTAGAGCATTAGATCATGCGAAAAAAGATTTTTCTCAACTACTTGTGAAGTGGCAGGCAAGAGGAAATCTAAACCAGAACGTAAATCAAAATGCCCAAAAGATATCAATCGAGAAATGCAATGGACATAGAATAACAGTTGTCACATGTGAGAGAGCTAGAATAGGGGCTGATGCGATGAATGGAGGGAGGCAGGTTGAGCAATGGGTGAGGAAATATGCAGGACTTATGTCAACATTTTGCCCTCAACAAGAAAATGAAACGTATCAAAAGAAAATAAAAGAGATACTAGGACCAGATTCGGTAGCATCAACCTCATTTGCGCCTCCTTTGGTTGACATGGCTTTGGTTTGTGATCGTACTATACTAGAAAAGATGCTTGAGAAGGTAAGCAATCTAAGAGAATTTATAGAAGTTCCATAGAATTGATGAAAGATGAAACTGCGTTGAATGCATTATGTGAAATGATTGATCATTACGCACAAGAAATGGAAATATCTACTGCACAGAGGGTAGTGAATCAAGTATTACGCAAAAAGAGGACCAATGGAGAGTTCAGAGTAAGTGCGCAGATTGAGGAATATGATGTGGACAATGTTATTTTAGACTTGGGTTACGATGTGAATGTGTTACTAAAGCAAACATGTGAATTGATGAGGAAATCCAAGTTAATATGGTCTCTCGTCCAGTTAATATTGACAAACCAACACAAGATAGTACCAATTGGCTGATTGATAGGGATACCTCTGAATATAGATAGAGTGTGTAGTATAGCAGACTTTGAAGTCATCATAATCATGGATGATAGTCATCCATATCCAGCACTAATGGGGTTATAATGTTCTTTCGACAATCCAATAATTATTAATCTTAAGAGGGCAGGGATGATATTTGAGGTAGGAGACTTAAAAGTTATCACGCCATTGGATTCAATAGAAGAAAAGAGGTACACATAACCTACAAAAGGAATGAAATTGACAACTTGTTTAATATGACTGTGTGAATGGATGACTATGTTAACTCCACTGCAGATGGTGCACTAAGTTGGAGAAGCATTAGCTTATATGCATTAGACTTAGAGAAAGGTATGAAACATTGGTGGTAGAGGATGCACAAAGTATCCACCAGACGATGTGCTTGTATGAATCGATCATTGCGTTGGATTGGAACAGAATTATGTGACCCACCCAAGTATGATGGTTTGAGTGACATAAAAATTTTTGTACAGTGGTTTTAGTTGCAGATACCCAAAAAAAACATTCTTGGCATTGGATGATGTCTTGAAGGCCACTCCAGCCAGATGATGGGTTGCACATAAAGAAGTAATAGAAGACTTGCAATAGTGTAGAAGATTGATGCAATTTAGATTCAATACCAAGGTGGAGTATATTGCACAGAAGTATATAGGGGTAGGTGATCCAACAGATCATGTTGAGCAATGTAGAAACATATGGAGTTCGACACCGAAGAAGGAATTGTTAATATTATGGTAGCTGCGGGAGGTATTTATCTCCATGTGTAAACCTGACGAGAATAGAATATTCCGAGAAGCAAGAAGAAACCCTAATGAGTTGGCTAATAACCCTAGAAGACAAGTCGACTTAAGAGGATAATTGGTATTAGGTTATTAACCTACAAGAGAAGAAGTCAACCAAAAGAAATATTATATACTAAGTAAATAAACACCCAGAATGAGAAGTCGTCCCAGGCAGTTAGCCATAATTAGTATAAATACAGGAGGCCAGTCTTCATTCTGGAAGAGCATTCTCAGAATTGTAGAGAAACACTTGTGAAAACTGCAGTTGCCCAGTTTGTGCGCAAGTTTGGAGGAGAGTTGTTGTTGCAGCTGTTGCAACTAGCAGATTGCGTTTTGTCTTGGACGATCTCTTGGTTATGGTTTGGAATATCTGATCATCTCTTGATTGGTGCGCTATCCTTGGGGAAAGGTGCGCTACCCTTTGTTTGGTTATCTAGCCTAGGGTTTGCTTCCAGAGTGATTCTCTGTCAAGGTTAAGGTGCTCAAAGGGTGGCTTCAGCCTATGGTTGGGTGACAATAATGATATTGTCGATGGTAAAACAAGCACATCCATCATATTCTAACAGGTTATGGGCCCACATATCCTTCATTCAGTCTAACCACTAGAAGGGAGCATAGCCATAAGGATATTAAACTCGTTAAAGAACTGTCGCTAGGGTTTCTAGCAGGAGCAGTCACCAAAGCACTGCTTCTAGGGTTACTAGAAGGTGTGGTTGTAGAAACCCTAACCCTCTCATTGAGGCACCTTAAGTGAAGAGTTTGACCTGATTTCCAGATAGACCAGTGCGCTCTAGCCTAGCGCACCTCCTGGTACTCTCAGCAAGCTAAGATGTCAAGTTTGAGTTTCTGGTCAAATCTAGGGTTGACTAAGTCAAAGAAACCATGACTTACTCTATGAAGTCAGAAAATAAGTTAGATGGAGCTTCTAACTTTAGAGTGTGGAAGACAAGGATTGACCTCATCCTTTCCAAGAATAAAGTGTTGGATATTGTGAAAGGAAAGATCGTGGAACCAG
>SNQJ01S0035787.1:31307-44371 GCA_010110895.2 Picea sitchensis
TGAAGAAGGAAAAGAGAAGGAACCGCAGAACATTGCAGTTATGGAGAAGTTCAAAGACAGTGACATCAATGCCATGAGTATCATAGTGGACTCTATAAAAGACCACTTGATGCCCTACATCTCCCATCTTGACTCATCAAAGAAGATGTACGATGCCCTATCAAACCTCTTCTCAGTCAGAAACATTGGACAAGTAATGAGTCTGAAGAATGTGCTCCGTGACATGAAGATGAATGATGATGACAGCATAACATCATACTTTGTGAGGATCTCTCAATTAAGAGATCAACTACAAGCTATTGAAGAGACCATCTCAGAGAAGGATATGGTAAATATAGTACTCAATGGTCTTCCCAAGACATGGGATGCATTTTCTTCAAGAATGAACACAAGGAAGGAGTATACTACATTTGAAGAACTTTGGACTTGTTGTGCTAAAGAAGAATCAAGGATCAGTGCAAAAGAGAAATCCCAAAAGAAGTATGATGATCAATCCTTTACAACAAGATTGAAGAATTTCAGGAACAAAAGGAAGTTTGGTTCACGGAAGAAGCCAAATCAAGAGAAAGACATGTCAGAAATACAATGCTTCAACTGTCGAAAGTATGGTCACTACAAGAATCAATGTTCCGAGCTAAAGAAAAGGAAGGGGACACACGAAGCATCAGTTGCCGAAGAAAAGGAACCTACAAAGAAGACCAAGAAGGATAAAACATACTTCTTCTTCTAAGAAAAGGTAACAATACTCTTCATATTTCTTGTACATACCATGTTTTCTGTACATATCTTGCATATCTACTTCTTAGAATATAATGTGTTCAAAGATAAACTATACCCATGGAAGAAACAAAAAAGATTGCTATCATTATGACTACAAGTCAGACAATACAAATGAAAGGATGAAGTACATCAAACAATTCATGTGGAAGTTATTACATAAATAACAACTGCAAGATAAGTCAAAATCAGAATCAATCTTGAAGTAAAAAAGAAGTAAAAGACAGGGAGAAGTCAGCAATCAAAAATAAATTGGATAAAGACGTATGGCACCTTGCAGAAGGCAATAAGGATGCAAATAGAAGCGTGATTATGGAGGGAGCCAATTATATATTTCCAAAAGAAAAACATGCACTCATACATGAATCAAGGATTAGGAAGGAGCTAATCCTATGATCCATTGAAAATGATGAAGTATATATCCATGGTAGCAGCCATGAAAGGTAGTACGTGTTCAATTCGACCTTAGAAGAAGTCTTCTTCGAAGAGAAGCCTTAAAGTATCCTTGGTTGTCGATCCACATCCATGATCCTATGATGAAAGAAAGAAGTGGAATCTCTAGGGCTTGGAATCTATAAGAAGCTCCATGGACCCAGGAGCTAAAGAGAAACATGAGGAAGAACATGAAGATTCCAAGAAATAAAGAAAATCCAGAATAACTAGTCATTGTATCAAGAATCACAACATTACCAGCGTGATATGAACTCACTAAAAGAAATCAAGCAGAGGAACTGAAAGTTGTGATGAAGAACAATGTATGGAAGACTTATGAATGAAAGTATTGCGAGATCTAGAAATAGAGGTTCTCCCAGATGGAGGGAGAAGACTATGATGATTACTCGTTCCAGTAAACCAGACATACCTCTACATGAGTCATTATATCATCCGCAATATCCATGGGTTGGATTTCTACATCAGATGAATGCAAAGTCTGTTCTCCAGAGAAATTGAACAAATAGTGTATGAAAAGAAACCTCAAGGCTTTGAGGCATACCAGAAAGAGACCCTTGTATGCAAATGGAAGAAGACAACTTGGTGGAGAACCTCCAATGCACAACAGAAGTGTGGTGAATACTTTCTATAATAGTGATATTGTATCAGAATGATTACTAAGAAGATCAGGATGATGGATTGCCAATCCATGACAAAGATCTCATGATGACAAAAGAAGTGCCACATGGATATGTTCTATTTTGACCCTTGCCACGATGTTACGAGATAGCAGAAACCAAAGAGGAATCCAACAATGATATACTTTATTGATCAGAGCTATATGAAGCCTTCGGAGAAAACCAGTGTTCCAGACCAAAGTACATTTGAGATCAAGCATTACATTCTCTGTGATGAAGTCCAGAAAGGAGAAAGTGACTCTCCAATATATATCTCCACAGATGAGCAGATAAGAAGACATTTTGGTAAAGCTTCTGTCCAAGATGAAAGAGTTTGCGTACTCAATTTGGAGCTCGTGGAGACGACTTCCTTATTGAAAAAGGAAGATATGACTCCCAGGTTGGGAGGGAGCACTGATGTGTTATTGATTGATGGAAAGTCATTTTTCTGTTCGAAAAATGGTCGAGGATGAGAAGTTCCTTTCCAGATTCGGAAATTGGTTTGAGATTTCTGACGGATAGGCATTTTCCAGTTTGGAAAATGGTCCAGATCGAACGATCATTTTCGTAATGAAAATAGTTCGATGGATTGTTGATGTACCATAGACAATGATTTCCCATTGTTATTAACATGGGGAATGGTCTAGGGCAGTCTCTCTTCTTGAGGGTTACTCAATAAGACTGGCCCACCTCGCTGGACAATGATTTCCCATTGTGGTTAACATGGGGAATGGTCAGTTTTTGGAGGTTGGTGCAGGAGAGTCATTTCCTTGGGAAATAGTCTGGACAATCATTCCTTAGGGAAGATTCATTCTCTCTAGGTTGCACTTTGTTTAGTGCCGGAGGAATGGCCCAGGGTGGGGAATGGTCTAGGTTCAACAATCAGGGACAAACATTCCTTAGGGCATACTCATTCTCTCCAGGTTACACTTTGTCTAGTGTCAGAGGAATGGCCTAGGGTGGGGAATGGTCCAGGATTAGAAATCAGGACAGTTATTCTTCCTTACTTGAGAAGAATAGTCTAGATAGCTCTTCATTGATGTTTTACCTTTTGAGGGCAGATGCTCTTCCAAGATCTCACAGATGTGAGTGGAAGAATGGCCCATATGATTCAGTTTATATCATAACATTGTTTCTGTGCAGATTGATATCAGATGATTTTTATGAAGATTCTATGTTTCTAGACAATAGATGTATACTACTATGGTGGATGTGTTCCACTGTTTGTGACTATACATCACTGATCAAGTACCTGTGTGCTACTTGGTGTGGTAGTGTACCACTGGAATGTAGTTGTGTACTACTATGGATAGACATAGTTGTGTTATATTGAATGATATTGTTCTGATTGCCTTGAAGACTATCAACAGTATTGAAAATGATTATCAGCTAGATGGATGATCAATGGACAGATATTTCCCAGACGAAAAATGGTTAAGGACATTTATGTTTCTAGGACATATGTCCAGATTAGAAGAATGGCTCTTGTGTCTCTCTGTGGTGTGAGTGGCTTATCTAACATCATGTCTAAATTACTCAGATAGAGTATGGTTTTGAGAGATGATGCAGCTGATGACAATGATGGTGATGATGGTGCTCATGGTCTAGTCATGAGATAGTCTATACAACTATGTTGATGCTACCGGGTGAATGGTATGTTTGTGCTCAAGACCATTACCTGTAATACATCCCTAGCTAGGACGAGTGTTAATATTATGGTAGTTGCGGGAGGTATTTACCTCCACGTGTAAAATTGACGAGAATAGAATACTCTGGGAAGCAAGAAGAAACCCTAATGAGTTGGCTAATAACCCTAAAAGACAAGTCGGCTCAAGAGGATAATTGGTATTAGGTTATTAGCCTACAAGAGAAGAAGTCGGCCAGAAGAAATATTATATACTAAGTAAATAAACACCCATAAAGAGAAGTCAGCCCAGGCCGTTAGGAAGAATTAGTATAAATATAGGAGGCCAGTCTTCATTCTAGCAGGGCATTGTCAGAATTGTAGAGCATCACTTGTGCGCACTGCAGTTGCCCAATTTGTGCGCAAGTTTGGAGGAGAGATGTCGTTGCAGTTGTTGTAGCTAGGAGATTGTGTTTTGGCTTGGACTATCTCTTGGTTATGGTTTGGACTATCTGATTAGCCCTTGTTTGGTGTGCTATCCTTGGGGAAAGGTGCGCTACCCTTTGTTTGGCTATCTAGCCTATGGTTTGCTTCCAGAGTGATTCTCTGTCAAGGTTAAGGTGTTCGGAGGGTGGCTTCGGCCTATGGTTGGGTGACAATAGTGATATTGTCGATGGTAAAATGAGCACATCCATCATATTCTAACAAGAATGAACGCACAAGTTTATACATACATTGGATACAATTCTTAAGAATTAATACCTATAACTAGAAATGTGTAGAGAAACAACGAAATGGGACCAACTAATTCAAATGTGGAAGGTAATATTTACATTTGATCATGAATCTTTGTTACTAGATGAAACTTTGTAGGACATTAGAACCAAGATCTTTTTAAAATATGGGCTCATGGAGGTAGTACCTATGTGTAGTGCGCACATAGCTTCTATGATTGTTCATGAATTACTAGAATGTTATAATGTTTCTAAAGAAGAACAAGATGAGGAAGATCCAAGGAATATACAAATACCTGAAATTGAAGGGGAACACACATTAGAAGGTTTAGAGATTGAATTTGATGTGTATGCACAACCACTAAAGACACACAAGGTAAATATTGGGACAAAAGAAAATCCAAAGTTTGTGCAGATAGGTGATTACTGGAATCATGAAATTATGGAGAAGATTGCAGATTTACTACATGAGTACCATGATCTATTCTCAACTACATTATCATAAATGAAAGGGATAGTTGGGGAGTTAGGAGAAATGAAGATCCCTTTGCAGCTATGTGCTAAGCCATTGATACAACGACCTTACAGACTGAATCTGAAATATAAAAAGAAGGTAAAGGCAGAGATAGAAACAATTTTAGAAGCATGGATTATTGAACCAGTGGTGGAATCAGAATGAATAAGTCCAATGGTAGTGAAATATAATAAAACAAGGGAAATCAAGATTTGTGTAGACCTAAGGAAGCTAAATGATGCATGTCTGCATGATCTATTTCCAACACCTTTTATAGATGAAGTGCTAAAGAATGTAGGAGGGCAGGAGGCCTATTCTTTCACAGATGGATTTTCTGAATATCACTATATTAAGATTGCGTAGGAAGACATACATAAGAATAACTTTGCGACAGAGTGTGGGAGCTATCAATACACAATAATTCCTTTTGGGATGAAGAATGCACCTGTAGTTTTTTCCAGAGTAGTTGTCATAGATTTTTCAGGAATTTATTCATAAGTTCCTTGAAGATTACTTAGACGATTGGACTGTGTTTAGTCTATTGAAATATCACATAGAAGTATTCAGGTTCATGTTGGATGGGTGTAGACAATGTCATATTTCACTGAATTTGAAGAAATGTATTTTTTGTGTGCCTTTTGGAATTTTGTTGGGACATGTGGTATGTAAGCATGGATTATTAGTGGATCATGCCAAGGTTGCAATGATTTTAGACTTACAACCATCGACGTTAGTCAGACAATTGAGAGAAACCCTGGGTCATACAGAATACTACAAGAAGTTCATTAACGGTTATACAGAGATTACAACACCTATGGAGAAGTTGTTGAAGAAAGAAGCTAACTTTCAATGGAATGATGACTGCCAGAAAGGTTTGGACAAATTAAAGCAAAAGTTGGTGACCACGCCAATTTTCATATTTACAGATTGGGGAAAATAATTTCATGTTCATGTGGACACATTGTCTATAGATTTGGACATAGTATTATCTCAGCGAGAAGGAGGAGACATAGACCATCCAATTGCATTTGCAAGAAGGAAGTTGTTAGCAGTAGAAAATAATTACACTACCACAAAATGAGAAGGATTAGCAATGATATATGCACTGCAGATGTTTAGACATTATTTGTTGGGTTCTCATTTCAATATGTATACAAACCATTCTACACTTAGATACTTAGTGAACAAGCCAATGTTGGGGGGAACAATATGCAAATGGTTGTTGTTGTTCCAGAAATATGATTTTGAGGTTGTTGTGAAACTAGAGAAGTTGAATGCAGGACCAGATAACTTATCACACATACTATCAAGAGAAGATGCAGGGAATCTAGATGACAACTTGCCAGATGCCCAGTTATTTGCAGTTAAAATGGTGGACGACTACTTTGTAGACATTGTGCTATTTTTGAGTACAAGAATGATCTCGTTAGTCATGACAGTTGCATAGAAAAAATAGTTAGTGGTTAAATCAACGGACTACCATGGAATTTATACAAGGGAACTTCTACAAGTTTGTTGTGCGGTTTCTATTTCAGGATATAGTTATACAATTTGGATGCTCGCATAGTATACTAAGTGATCAGTGGAAACACTTCCTGAATAAGGTGACTGCAACACTGACTAAGTGATTTCAAATTCATCATCAAAGGAGTACGTCATATCAACCTCAGGCCAATGGGACATTAGAATTTTTTAATAAAATTATGGAGAATGATCTGACAAATATCTGCAACATAGAAAGGGATGATTGTGACCTGAGGATCCCTACAGTATTCTGGGCATATAGGACTACAAGTAAAAATTTGAGTGGACAAACACCTTTTAGGTTGGCCTATGGACAAGAAGCAGTAATGTTGATGGTGTTTATTGTACCTAGCTTGCGCGTTGCAACGATTACTGATCTTTAGGACTCTAGTGCAGTAGAGGAGAGATTGTCACAGTTTCTACAAATTGAGGAAGACTGATTTGTCACATGATCCCATTAGTAAGTTCAGAAGACAAGAGAAAATACATGGCATGATAGACATATTAAACAAAAAAAGATTCAAGTGGGGAACTTAGTATTACTATATGACAACAAGTTTATTTAGCATCCAGGAAAGTTTTAAATGCATTGGTTAAGACCATACATAATTAAGTATGTTACGGAGGGAGGTGTTGTGCAGTTGGAAATGTTGAATTGTGAAGTTCTGGGAGGAATAGTGAATGGAAGTCAGTTGAAACTTTATAGGGACGATCAACCTCCCGCACACTAAGCTGAAATGTACAAGAACGAATATACCATAGTAGTGTCTTATAGCAGACAAAATAAAAAAGAAAGAAAAAGTGGAAAAAAGAGAAAATAAAAACAAAGAAAAAACACTAAAAATATTAGGTTACAATGACAGTAAGTAAGTAGATATTGGGTCCCATACTCGACAAATACTAAGGTGTTTTGCTTAATATTTAACATCTCAAAAATCAAGTTGTGTTACCCATTTTTTGTTATATTTATTAGAAAATCAAGTTGTTTTACCTCATTTGTTTTACCACAATTTAAAACAACATAAATTGACGATGATACATATTTATTAATTAAAAGTAGACACCAATTCAATCACATGATTTTTTATTTATTTTTCCTTAAATGAGTCTTTTGCCTTAAGTTTTAGATGTTGGGCTTAGTACTCCTGATTATAGTGATAATACCTTTGTGAAATCCTTTAAGAATGATCACCTTAAGTTTTAGATGTTGGGCTTAGTACTCATGATTATAGTGATAATACCTTTGTGAAACCCTTTAAGAATGATCAATCACTAGAGATAATACTTTTTCTAAACTCTTTAAGAATTTTTGCTAAACCCTTCAAGAAAGGGAGATTATTTTGTAAAGTTCCTAATCTTAAAAAGACTNATTATAGTGATAATACCTTTGTGAAACCCTTTAAGAATGATCAATCACTAGAGATAATACTTTTTCTAAACTCTTTAAGAATTTTTGCTAAACCCTTCAAGAAAGGGAGATTATTTTGTAAAGTTCCTAATCTTAAAAAGACTAATGATGTTATGAAAGAATTTGACTGATGTTAGGAAATAATTTGACGAATGATGTTATGAAAGAATTTGACTGATGTTAGGAAAGAATTCGACTAATGATGTTATGAAAGAATTTTTGAATATGGTGTTGCGAAGGAAATTCAAAATAAGAAAAAAGTTCCAAAACATGGGATAAGTTTTTGGATTTTTCTTGATGTGCTTGTGATTTTCTTTCTTTGGGATGAGTTATTGTGTTTTTTCTTGAAGTGACTTAGTGAACAAGGGGAGTTGCGGAGCAACATGTCCTTGCCAAGAATATCTGAGTATATAAGGATAATACTGACCTTAGCCTATTGAGCAGGGATCAGTTCACACTATGGTTTCTCTTATTAGTGTCTTTTGGCACCAATACCTCAAGCAACTCCAGTGATCGAGAACATGTGATGTTGAATACTTCAAATAGATAAAGTTATCCTTAACGGTGCACCAACGGCCAAGGACCAGCAGGTGCTGGAACAAAAAATTCAGCATGTTTATTCAAGTATGATTATGTTATTTAAGGTGGTAAGCCCATTCTGAGAACTGTCTTATTATTTAAGACAAAAGGATTTTTTGAATAAGAAACCAACTGAAGAAAGAGATTCTCTAGTTCTTAATATTGTTGAGTTATTAATCTTGTCGATCTTTGAGATTGTAGAAGGAAACATAAATTACTCAATGGTTGAATAAATGAATAAATGATTTAAGAAGAACCAACCTGGCGAACTTGCACAAGTTGATTAAGCTCTCAAGGGTCGTTATTATCCTTCATGTATACTCCTCAATGCACACAAATTATTATTCTTTGTTGGAACTTGAACGTAACTCATATCCGAAGACACCAACGCTTGTTGGAAACCCATTTTCAGATAGATATTGTTACCCCAAAAATATCTTTGCTCGGACGAGATCTCTAGAACATAGACAATATATAGTTCTTGAACCCACTGTATGGACCTCTAACTTCAAGAGTTAGTGAGAAAACTTGCCTGGATATATTGATTGGGAGTGAAATGCCTCGTCCATGGTGCAATAATTAACAATCATCCCCGACAGTAAGAGGCCCGACCCAACAACATATCAAAAATCCCCTCACAACATGATTATTTGATTAGTTGATAATTAGTGTGCCCCTGGATGAGGTGTGAGGGGATCATTTGAAACTTGGTAATGACCTCGTTTCATTGACGACATCAACGAAGTTTTTTTTTTAACCAAAATATAAAAATCACTTAAAAACATTTAATATACTTTATTTTCATGTAAACTCTGTATATTTTATATTTTCAGATAATTCACTAATGTATGCTTTGACTGTCCTTTCAATAGAACCATAGAAAATAGAGGACTACAGTAAGAGAGATGTCAACCACTATATCCCATTCCAAATAGAGTTAGTAAATTGCATCTATGTATTTATCGTTCAATTCTTGATAGATTGTAGGAATTTGAGTGGTTTTGTGCGCACTTGGTTCTTTGGAATTCCCACATACTTTATACCCACAATTTGTTATAGGTCGAGTACTTGGGTGGTGAAGTGAAATATAAAGAATCAGATTGTTCCTTCATGTATAGCCTGTGTGTTAGGCTTGGGTGGTTTGCTAAGTAAATCCATTAACAAACAGTTGAATATTTGTTCGAATATACAAAGCCCAGAGACGTTATAACCAATTAATTTGTTGTAACTAGTTGAATAAACATTCCAACATTGGTTGAGCACTGTATAATATTTTTTAATTGTGATTTGAAATGTTACATTACTGGCACTAGTACATATTGTAAAAATTTCGACGTTCTATTTGCGGCGTTATGGACAAAATTGGCCATAATGTCGAAAAATAGAAGAAATTTTAATTTCTTTTTTTCCATATTGCCCTATAACATCGCTATTGCCATGTTGACGTTGCTATTGCCACATTGATGTCTCTCTTGCCACGTTGTCGTCTCACTTGCCACATTATCGTCTCTCTTGCCACGTTTGCCACATAGTCGTCTCTCTTGCCATGTTTGTGACATAGTCGTCTCTCTTGCCATGTTTGTGAAGATAGTTGTCGTAGTTGCGACGTTGTGGAAACTAGGTTTTCCCCCTCCAAAGGTCACCTAGTATTTTGACCAAGTCAACTTTGATTTGGTCAATGATCGTAGGAATTGTGACGTTATAAAATCTACAAATATGTTGCATTTTACGGATGTTGCGACAAGTTTTCTATAATAACGACACTTCAAAAAGGGTTTGCGGGTCTTCTCGGCTAGAGTAAAATTATTAAAAGACATTGTACTAGGGCTCTTCTCATTTTGTTTTAATTTTCTGATCGGTCAAATTTTAAAGGAAACAACTATTAAAAGGCATTGTAATAGGGCTAGAGTACATGAAGGGAAACAGTGACATGTGAATGGGGCCAACGTTGAAATGTTTTCAAAATGTTTCTGTATAAAATCATACATCCTTGAATCTTGAAACCCTCCCATACCGTCAAGGCATGTGTCTAGTCTAACCATGTCAAATTGCGATGCATACAGGCACATATTGAATAAATTTCATTGTTGGCCCCATTCACTACTCACTATGCGGGGTCGGTGCATGAATTTTTAGGTGGTTGAATTGGAAGTTCCATGACATTTCAAGAGAGTTCCAAAAAATATTCTACAGATGGATACAACGACATTTGACAATGAGACGCCCATTATGAACATTGTTGCAAACATGGACGATCTAAAATATTATGTGGTCGGGACATCATACATCCTTGAGTCTTGAAACCCTCCCACACCATCAAGGCATGTGTCTAGTCTAACTATGTCAAATTTCAATGCATACATGCACATATTGAAGAAATTTAAACATTGGCCCCATTCACTAGTGCTCACTATGCGGGGTCAATTCATGACATTTGTGATGGTTGAATTGGAAGTTCCATGACATTTCAAGAGAGTTCCAACAAAGATTCTACAGATGGAAACAACGACATTTGACAAATATGAGACATCCCATTATGAACGTTGTTGCAAACATGGACGATATCAAAGATTATGTGGCTAGGACATCAAACGTCCTTGAGTCTTGAAACCCTCCCATATTGTCAAGGCATGTGTCTAGTCTAACCATGTCAAATTTCGATGCATACAGGCACATATTGAAGAAATTTCAGCATTGGCCCCATTCATTGCTCACTATGCGGGGTCAGTGCATGACATTTTTGGTGGTTGAATTGGAAGTTCCATAAAATTTCAAGAGAGTTCCAAAAAAGATTCTACGGATGGAAACAACGACATTTGACAAATATAAGATGCCCCATTATGAACTTTGTTGCAAACATGGACGATCTCAAAGATTATGTGGTCGGGAAATCAGATATATTCCTTGAGTATTGAAACCCTCCCATACCGTCAAGGCATGTGCCTAGTGTAACCATGTCGAATTTCGATGCATACATGCACAGTTTGAAGAAATTTCAATGTTGGCCCCATTCACTGCACACTATGTGGGGTCAGTGGAATAAATTCACTATGCTCATTCACCTTCAAGGCAGGCCCCATTCACTATGATCACTATGATACATCCATTATATTGAACGTTGATGCAAACATGGATGATCTCAAATATTATGCGGGGACTTCAAACATCCTTAAGTATCAAAGCCCTCCCATACCTTCAAGGCAACTATCGAGTTTAACCATGTCAAATTTTGATGCATACAAGCACAGATTGAAAATGTTTCAACATTGGCCCCATTCATTGCTCACTGTGCGAGGTCGGTGGAAGAAATTTGTGATGGGTGTATTTGAAGTTCCATGACAAATTTCAAGATAGTTCCGACAACGATTCTATAGAAGGGAATGCCGAATGATGACAATGAGAGGTGCAACATGATGAACATTGAAGCAAATGTGGACGATCTCAAAGATTATGTGGGGACATCATACATCCTTGAGTATTGAAACCCTCCCATATCGTCAAGCCATGTGTCTATCCTAACCATTTCGAATTTTGACGCATACATGCACAATTTGAAGAAATTTCAACATTGTCCCCATTCACAACTCACTATGCGGGGTTGGTGCAAGATGACATTTGTGGTGGGTGAATGACAACAGTAATAAAAATGATGAGCTGATGACATCATCCTCTGAAGAATCTATGAGTGAATATGATGAGCTGATGACATTGTTCTCACCAACATATTTCCACTTATTCCCAATGACACATCTTTGATATCCTCCAACATTAAAGAAATCCCCACATCGGTAGGGAGTTTAAACATTTTCAATAAGTGTGAGTCATTCATGCATTCTCCTACCTCATGGAAATTCTCTTGTGATAATTCTCACTATTATTCACATAACCCCCACACTTTATTCCCCTTAGTTACTCAATAATCCAAATTTAGAAATGACCAAAACTAATGAAACAATGACGGAATAGAAAACCTTGGAAGAGAGATAGATGGTTGTAGATAAGCATAGAGGCAAGGAAAATTAGGAAACCTTTAACCCCATGCCCATTAAATAATTGCTTATTAATTATTTAAGAGCTAAGGCAATACTCCACTAGGTTTTCCATAAAGAAATCAATGGATTGGACTATTTCTGCCTACATGAGGGCACTGAAAAGGAAGGAGATGCTTGAGGGATTGTTGAGTAGATAAAGGAAACATTTCCCCTTGTGTTGTGTATGGAATGGAAGAGATATTTTCCTATATACTCAAAGATCACTCATAGACCCACTCTATATATCGTCTCATCTCGTCCTTGTTTTGTTTTAATTTTCTGATCGGTCGAATTTTAAAGGAAACAACTATTAAAAGACATTGTACTAGGGATAAAATACATGATGGACAATGGTGACTTGTGAATGGGGCCAACGTTGAATTTTTTTCAAAATGTTTCAGTATGACATCATACATCCTCGAGTCTTGAAAACCTCCCATACTGTCAAGGCATGTGTCTAGTATAACCATGTCAAATTTCGATACATACATGCACATATTAAAGAAATTTCAACGTTGGCCCTAGTCACTGCTCACTATGCGGGGTTGGTGCATGACATTTTTGGTGGTTGAATTGGAAGTTATGAATGTTAAGGTGGTGAAATAATACATGTTTATTTCCATAGTGTCATGGACTAGATATGAGAATATGACGAGGACAACTCATTGGAAGGTTGCAAGAGAATTACATAGGACAAAGGGAAGGACCTTGTAGGAAAATGTTCCCCTGGGAAAGTAAAAGTAATTTTGTCTCAGTCCTTAAGG
>SNQJ01S0035787.1:46334-68473 GCA_010110895.2 Picea sitchensis
TTCGAGGTTGAGATGCAAATGATTGAAAGAAATGTTGGAATGGTTAAGGATAGTTTTGGTACTACCATTGATTTTTTACTAGCTAGAAAGGTTGATTGGAATGATACCAAGGTTGAGTATGATTTTTTTCATTATATCTAGAAAACTATTGAGGATGGGAATAAGGCATACCTATTTGAAATGGTTGAGCTATTCCTTGCCTCCTTTGGTTGATGAAGCATAGTGGCTCCATATTCTCTTAAGATATCTAGTAAGTAGCCTTAATACTTGGTAAGAATGATTGTTTTTATTTTGATGTTCCTCTTTATAAATTCCATATATTTCTATAGTATTAAGAGGACATTCATTCCTAGCAGTTTGTTTGTGCGTTTACGACAAAATTTGTTAGAAAGGAAGATAGGTTAGAAAGGAATATAGGTGGTGTTTGATGAGTATAGGCATCTCCTCCCTAAGAACCATAGGTATCGTACTACTGAAAAACATATTTTCAATGTGAAATAAGAGAGAGGGTTTGTTGTTGTCTGAATTCCCTGAGAAGAAGAGAGAGGGGTGGGTTTGCCATGGGAAGGAATATTATTCCTGGTACCATTGGATGGTTGAGAGAAGGGAAGGGGGTTCAAACACATGATTACACAACAATTAAAGGTAGGTTCAAACACATGATCACACCACCTACTGTCATTGCATCCTTTGGCCCCCTTATTATCCCATTCCTCACTCTAAAATTCACTACTTCTAGAAGCATTAAAGGTATCCCTTCGAAGACAAATTGTAGAATCACAAGCAATGCTCTCATGAACACATTAGTAGAGTGACTCCAACAAAGCATTGCATGTTATAATTTTGTTGGCCATCTTCAACAGTATTCTACCACACTAGTGTTAGTACTAGTGAGTGGACAATTGATTTTCATCAACACCAACTTCTTTATGTAAGCAATTTCAATTTTGCGTCTTTTAAGTCAGTCTACAACTTTTTTCTCACCATCCCAACTTCTTTTGAACCCTTTTCGATCACCAAACTCATAACATCAACTTTAAATTACTCCAATGTATCTCTTCATCTCTTTAATGTTCCTCACTTTAAAACTAAATAGTGTTGAGTCGCATATGCTTCGAGGCAATGCATTAGGATACATGCGAGGATAAAAGTCCATTACATCCCTAGTTTATGTAATATCAATTGAAACATTCATGCACTTTCTACACACCTTTATATTGTAGTTTACTAGCTCATGCAATGTATATTGGGGCATGAACCATTGGCCCAAGTAAAGTGACTTTGACTAGTTAATTGTATTTATACTTGTGATTGTTAAGCCAAAGGCAATTAGGCGACAACATGCAATTGAATCTAGATTGCAATAACATTTTTATTATCTTCTTGTGCAACTAAATATATTTGTGTGTTATGCATGTTATTAGTTTTTTACAAGTATTTAAATTAACATAGTGATTTATTTACCATTCTAGTTTAATAATGATTTCTTTATCACTCTAGTTTAACAAACATATTTGGTTATTAGTTTATGACTATGTCATATATCTTGGTTTAATTTACTTAGCAAGTTTATGGTGGTGTTCTATGTCTTGACTTAATTGACTTAGCTAAGTACATCATTTAACATGTGTTTTCCATGATAGATCTTACACATTAAGGATATACATACATAATGTGGACATGATTTATTTAGCACTCGAGAACATTGTCAACCTTTAACATGTGTTTTCCATGATAGATCTTACACATTAAGGATATATACTACCTACAACAGGACAATGAAAAACATACATAATGTGGACATGATTTAGCAATCGAGAACATTGTCAAGCATACCGTTATGTTGCCATGATGGAGATGTAGGGTGAAATTGGCTTTTATCCCAAATTTTTAATAATAAATAAAAAAGTGAAACATAGTTTCATAATTTCACATATAATCATTAAAGATGGGTTGAAAGGAACTATTTAATATTGTAAAAATGGGAGGGGAGTAAGAGTAGAGAAAACATATGCTTTTCTTAAATTGTTGAAACTTTACACTATAAAAAAAAATTTAAAATTCCCCTAAGTTGAAGGTTAAAATCCAACTATATAAAAAGTTGGGAAGATGAATTTTTTTTAACAGGTAAGCTTAAAAAACACCATGGTCAATGTAAATCCATAACAGATTAAAAATCGAGTGGTCTGGGCTCTTTTGTGTGTGAGATAGAGAGGAGTGTTTGAAATCCACAAAAAAATCCCGCCTTTTCCATGGGAGAGGACGATTGTGTTAATTTAAAATCCCAAATTCGAAACATGAATAGATATATCATTCACACTAACGCCAGCAATNGCTCTTTTGTGTGTGAGATAGAGAGGAGTGTTTGAAATCCACAAAAAAATCCCGCCTTTTCCATGGGAGAGGACGATTGTGTTAATTTAAAATCCCAAATTCGAAACATGAATAGATATATCATTCACACTAACGCCAGCAATGGAAAAACCAATAGAAGCAACCAAAGCAAACAAAGAAAAGGAGGACCTGAGAAATATTTGAACCCCTCTTCCCTCCTATACCATGGAGCCTACAACTATTCTTGCCAAGGCTGAAGGCTATGATGTGGCCGGACTTCACTAGCATATAGCTGACTATCTGAAGGCTTTACTTGGGTTCATCAATGGCAAAGAAAACAAGAGTTCATATGATCAATTCGATGGTAGAATTCTCAATATTGTCGTGATCGAGAGAATTAACTGGAAATCTGTCATGATCTCTCCAAGATTTCCTGGTAAGAATGCATCGAATGCGGGAATAGAGCAAGGGATTTCCATGAAAAAAGTGTAGCATTTTTTGTGCAAATATTAATTATTCCTGTTTAAGTTTTTAAAGAAAAATTGGAGTTCGATTTACTAGAAAAGTTAAGAGAATTGGGAATTATAGCAGAGGGCGCATTTTTATAAAAATTTATGCTTTTATGCGTTGGTTCTCCAGTCCTCCACATTGGTCCCATTGTTCTTGAATGAGAATTTAGGGTAATGGGGGGATTCTATTTTGTGGCCCAGTTTCAAATCATAAGTAAAATATGTCGCTGGGATTCGATCTAGTGGCCTTAAGGCATAAAATTTTAGTATGTGTTTTCAAGGGTTGTAATGAGTTGTGTATAGCATGCTTCAATATGGGGTTTAAAATATGTGGATATGCTTTTTAGAAAAGCGAGATTCCTTAGGAGCTGGAAACTGGTCTCTTCTCTGGAGATGCAGTGGCCAATGCCGATGTAAGCTGAGGTGACACCAAATGGCATTGTAGGTAGAATGTATATAAATTATAGTGTTTTTTGAGATCAGTTGGAATATTTTTTCTAAGATCACTTGTAAGGTGATCATAGCGCTCTGCCAATGAACAATACATTCTATAGAATTATTCAACATGGTTGAGGAGTTCGGGCCTTTTCTTGTAATACATCTCTGCCTTCTTGGAAAATGAATCTGCATCTTCTTCAATCAGTTTCAGCATTGTCTTCACATGTTTATCCATGCTTGTAAAAACAAAATGTTTCATGTATCAATTCAATTAACATGAACTTGGCAGACTGACAAGAAAATGAAAACATAGAAAATGCAACTGTAATTGCACAAATGAACCAAAACTCCCAGGCAAAACTAGAATGCATACCTTCCAAATTTTCTTCCAGCCATCTTGAATTTTTGGGACTGATATGAATGTGACACTGTCCCACCACCAAGAATGGGACTTTCCATCTCCACTCTTCTTCATCTTGCAGGCTTTTAGTCAGTCTTGTTGATGATATCAGATGATCGAATTTGATAGGAAGGTATGATTTTCAACTAAACAGGTTTCTCTGAATGCGGCGTGTCATTTCTTCACCATAGTAATGCCCCACATTTCAAATCCTGCTAGAAATAAAACTACTTGCTGAAGGATTTGTAGAATTTTGCAATATCACTAATCCTTTGACGTGAGGAACTGTACCCTTGATTTGATAGGGTACTGTGTAGAACAACTCTTTTGTGCATTGAAATAGTTTTTGGTTCCCACCATGTGTACACATGCTAAAACTCTCTGATGAAAATGCAGAATTGTTGTATCCATATGCTTTAATTTTGTAATATATGTAATAAATTGGTATAATGTGTATGAAGCATGTGGACTAAAACATCCAAAACTACCTTTTATTTATTTTGAAAGTTAAAATCTTAAAAAAAACATCGGAGAGTAAATTTTTTAACAAAATGTTGAAGGGAATAATCTACAGGGCAAGTGGTTTATCCTTTCTTTCATGATGTTATGATTGCATCCATGCCCTTAAAGTAACTTATGAGCACACATTAGAGTGTGATGGCAGAGAAAAAGTAAACAGGAAAGCCGATAAAACTTTAAAGCCTTTCTGATGCAATCTTCTTCTTGGGGAGTCTGATCTGTAAACTGTAGTAGGTATCCTACTAACCAATTCAACACAACAGATCCTAGATCAAATTTTATTATTGTTTGATAGAACCTGGTAAATGTGTTTCTGTTGTCCAATTGCGGAAAAAGGAAACAACATAAATTGTGTGGACAATGCATTCAACCATGAACAATTTGACACACAGATTTACCCGGGAGAAATCCACTCTGGGACAACTCCAACGATGGAATGGCTTCGTCTGTGCTTTATTGACTCTTGAAAATAATAGAATTACCAATTACAATGGCTCTAATGAGTAGAGAATACTGTGCATGGATCTCCAACTGCTACACCACTTCCTTCCTCTCTCTCTTTGCAATATTCATCCAGAGTGAAAATTGGCTATTGGACTCAGAACTAGCTTCATTCTCTTGGATTTGTCTTCAACTATTGTCATTGTCTTGAACAACTCATTCGAAATATAATCCAAGCTTCAATAGGAACACTCCAATTTTTAAATACACCATTTCTTCCAATTCCAAACCCTCTTTTCTGGAATCCCAATAGCTTGTGAATCCCAACCGCCTGGGAGGAGGAGGAGGAATAATTCATATCTAAACATGACACAACGTTTTCGATGAAATTAAGATCCTCAAATTGGGGCTGAAAATTAAAAAAACATTGTCTACGATTCTATTGATTAAGCATATGATTATATCGTTTTCATATCTGTCCAGAGTAGAGTAAAATATAGGGGAGAATCATTGGAATGTCCTTTAACTGGTGTAATCTCTCCATTGTCCTATGGCCATATTGGCATGCCTGTGCGGAAAGGGGAGGAGATTGAAGGATGCCATATTTTGAAGGGGACATGAAGGTATTTAATTTGATTATATGAACTGGTAGAACAAACAAATTAGCCTTTATTTTCTGCTGTAACAGAACACCTTGTCTAGGACGGGGGATCTGATCATATTCACCCCAACCGCAAAGTAAGTGGTGCATCTGATCAAACCCTATGGATATGCAATTATATTGTCCATATCCAATGAAAATCACCACAGCCCTTATGGCGTCGTAGAATGCATATCTATTCTTTGGCTCTACAAAATCTAATATGATGAATTATCATAGTTAGAAAACGATACAATAGAAAATGATAAAACCTCTACTGGGATCTAGAACTTCCTGTAGCACCTTTAAGGCCATAATTTGATCATGAACATATAAGTGCTAACATTGGCTCCATAGGGGATGGCATGCTCCCTGTGAGCTACCAAGAACCTACAGACCTAGTGCCTTATCCAATTGATCCCTGCATATTGTATTCCTGAGAGCACCTCTGCTCCTTATTGAAAGATGACAACACTGTCATAATGGGCCAAGGAGGCCACCTAGGGGAACGCCCACCTGGGGCGCACAAGTCAATCACCTAGATGCAACACATCTTCACCTTTTGATGATTAATTAAATATATGTAAATAAATGTTTCCCTCAGTATATAAGGTGAACCGGAACTCAAATAAAGAATTCTTACCTTTTCTTCTAAAGCTATGTGTCTCGTTTGTTTTATTTTTCGAGTTTGCATTTTACATTTACGACAATTTTGTTTTTAGGGTTTCTGAAGAATAACTAGTGCGCCTCCCTTCATGGATGCCTCCTAGTGACTCTGTTTTCCATGCTTCCACCTCTGAGAGCAAGCTTATCCCATTAGCTAGCCACTCTCTCAGGGAGAAAATCATTTCCTTCAAGTTTTCCAAGGCAGAAGGGAGGGTGCACCAACTGGGATTTGCGCCCTTATTGGTTTCTCCTTTGTTGGGATGAAGTGAGTGCGCCCTCTTCTATGGATGCATTGGGATTCTCCCACTGATCCCTGTAGGTCACTCTGAGATAGACAAAGTCTCTTGGCCACTCTCGGATCATCCTGGTTTGGAACCCCATTGCTTGGTCACCCAAACCAATGGTGTGCCCCTAAGGAGTTTTTAGTCAGAAGTTGGATTATGGATTTCGTGGTCACCTTCTCCTGTAGATCGCCTTCTTGGGCAGATCAATTGGTATCAGAGCCTCAAGATCCATGGAAACACTTTCGATCTTGAAGATTGAGAGACATTGTTTTGGTGTTTTCATGAAATCGTCCAGATTTTTCCCATTCCAAGGTTTCCATTTTCATGCAAGTAGCTCAATAGATCTCATAAGCCCCAAGGGTGCCCAGATATCCATTGCAACAGAGAGGAGTTCCACATATCTAAAACAAAACAAATCTTTCCCTCTAGACCAGTTCAGCTCCGTTGCTTCATGGTTTTGCGTCCTCTGTTCTCAAAATAGAGTTCGACCCATTTTTTTTTCCAGCATTGCAAACTAGGGGTGCCTTTGATCTTCATCTGGCCTCACAATGCCTACACGCAAAGATTTTTTGGCAATCGACTCAGATTCCAACACGTCAAATCTCGTCCAAGATCTTGCCTTCGTCCTCAATGAGCTTCTCAAAATGAAACAACAAAACAATCCAGACCCCTTCCGGTTGGCCACTCGAATCCAACTACCCAAATTTGCTGGTCAAACCAATGGAGAAATTGTGGATTCTTGGATCCGTAGCTTCTCCACCTATTTCAATACATGTCCATGCCTTACTGAGGAAAGAAAGCTCCAGATTGTCACCTTGAAATTAGAAGGATTGGCACAAACTTGGTGGGATACAGAGAAAGAGAAGACCACATTTGTGATAAAGATTGGGGATGCTCCAAAATCCTCTACTTCCAAACCCATCAGAACCTCGGCTCAACTTTCTGAAGCTTTGAGAAATCACTTCTACCCACCCGGGTATGTGCAATCCTTATGGATCAAATGACACCAACTTCGACAACTCCCTTCACAAGGAGTGCAAGGCTACATAGAATTCTTTTGCAAGATGTGCCTCTTACTTCATATTCTAGATCCGGAAGAGGTACTCATATTAAAATTTTTGGCTGGTTTATTAATTCAGTTCTGTCAAGAAGTAGAGCTGTTTGAAAATCCAACTTTAGACAAAACATTTCAGAGATCTTTGGCTATAGAAAGAAAAGTCGCTCCTAGAGGTCTTACTCCTCAGTCCTGCCCCTACACCACCCCCCCCGCCTCTCAACCATCCAGCTCCCGCTTTCCACCTCCTCGGGCTCAAAACTGCACACCCAATACAAATACAAGGACACCCTGGTGCTCATTCCACAAAACTACTTCACACAATTCATCATATTGTCAAATCCTCCAAAATCTAAAAACCAACAAAACCCTACTCACTGATCTCATTGCGCCCTCTCAAGTAGAAGATACCGAAGAAGTTCCTCTGGACAATCCCACATAAGTAGATACCTCACTGATTCTAATGACCCATGAAGATTCGAACTCATCCACCCAACCCCTCTTCACCCATAACTGCCAAATCAAAAACGCCTTGGATTTACTGATTATGGACAATGGAAGACAAGAATTTGATGTCTCAAGACCTTGTGAACTGCCTTAATCTGGTTACTACTCCACATCTGCAACCCTATCAACTCAGATGGGTCCAGAAGGATGGCCCTCGCCTCTTAGAGTCTAAGCGTTGTTTGGTCACTTTCGCCACAGGCCAATTCAAAGATACTGTCCTCTGTGATGTCTTCCCCTTGGATTGTCCGGATTTGCTGCTCGGTATCCCATACCAAACCCAAATAAATGCTATCTATCTGGCCAAATCCCACAAGTACAAAATTACCAAAGAAGGCCACACTTATATCTTAACTACAACAAAACCCAAGCCCCCTGCTACCAAAGAAAAAATCCTGCATGTAAACTTAAACTAGTGTGTCTCTCTCTGTTTGGTGCGCCTAATAACACCAACCAATACCACACACCCTGTTCCTGAAACAATGACTCCCCTCCTCCATGATTTTGTAGAGGTATTTCAACCTCCGGAGGGACTCCCCCCCTCCCGACACATTGACCATTCCATTCATCTCATCCCCAGATCTGTTTTACCTAATGCCCCTACTTATCTGTTGGCCCCAACATAAACAGAGGAAATGGAAAGACAACTGACCGACCTCATCAACTCTGGCTACATCCAACCTTCATCTTCTCCCTGTTCTTCTGCTGCATTTGTCATCCCTAAAAGAGATACCTCAAAAATGCGCCTTGTCACTGATTACCGAGCCTTGAACAAAGCCACAATAAAAAACCATTACCCCCTGCCCCGGATTGAGGAACTACTTGGCACCCTCCAAGGAGCTAAGTGGTTTACTAAATTGGATTTGACAGCCGGCTACCATCAAGTTCAAATGAACCAAGATGATGTTTGGAAAACAACGTTCAAGACCAAATTTGGTATTTTTGAGTGGAAAGTCATGCCTTTCGGCCTCACCAACGCCCCAACCACTTTCATGAGGCTCATCAATGACATCTTCAGAGCACATTTGGGTCGATTTGTGGTCATCTACTTAGATGACATTCTCATCTTCAGTCGGACATGGGACACTCACATGCAACATGTCCGACAAGTTCTCCAAATTCTCCAAGAACACAAGTTGCAAGTCAAAGCGAAGAATTCATATTTTGGTCAGACTTCAGTTCCCTATCTCAGCTTTGTGGTCAGCTCAGAGGGTATTCAACCAGATCCAACCCACATCCAAGCATTGAAGCAATGGCCTCTACCTTCTTCAGCTAAGGAGCTCAAAATCTTTCTGGGTGGCATCAATATCTATTGTAAGTTCATTCCCTCTTTTTCACATCTTGCTCAACCTTTGCATCAACTCTCAAATACTTCTTCTACATTCATTTGGACTAAAGAAGAAACTAGTCACTTTGCTCAACTCAAAGATGCCCTCTACTCATCCCCTGTATTACATCTGTCAGACCTCTCCCAACCCTTTGAGATTGAGTCTGATGCCTCACAATATGCGATTGGAGCTGTGCTTAAACAGGGAGGACACCCCATTGCTTACCACTCCGAAACCCTGTCCGAGGCAAAGAAAAATTATAGTACCTATGACAAGGAATTTTACAGTGTGATTCAAGCACTCAAATAATGGAGGCATTATTTGTTGGGTAAAGAAACCATTCTGCATACATACCACCACCCTTTGATTTTCATCAACTCTCAATCGAAGATTAAGGAACAAAGGAACCTTAAATGGGCCTCCTACATTCAACAATTTCACTTAGTCATCAGATATAAGAAATGCACTTCTAATAAGATGGTTGATTTTATAAGACAACCTCCCACTCCAGTTCTTTCCATTCTAGAAGTGCGTTGTGCTACTTATGACACATGGAAAGATCAATATGATACTGACCCCGACTTTCGAGAGATTTGGGAAGATTTGCAAAGTCCCACAGTGATCAATCAGACTCCCTTCCTAGACTACAGTATTCGGGATGGGTGGCTATATAACTTGAATTTGTTATGCGTTCCACACTCAGAAGACTGCCTCTTTCTCATCAGGGAGGCACATGCTTCAGCCTATGGGGGCCACTTCGAGACCACAAATACCATCCAACATCTGCAACGCCATTTCCATTGGCCTTCCATGCAGCCTCAAGTTGAAAAATTTATCAGAGCCTGTGCATTATGCTCACAATCCAAGCCATCCAATCAGAAGCATGGGTTGTATCAACCACTGTCGCTTCCTTCTCGACCTTGGGAGTCAATCTCAATGGACTTCCTCAGTGGAATTCCAACAATCCAAAAGAAACATGATGCAATCTGAGTAGTGGTATGCCGCTTCAGCAAAATGGCAGTTTTTATCCCATGCACGAAGACTACTACAGCAGCACAAACAACGAAACTCTACTTCCGACATGTCTGGCCCCACTTTGGCCTCCCAAGCACTATTATCTCAGACGAAGATTCTCGCTTCCTCAACACATTTTGGAAGGCCATATGGGTGTTATTGGGGTACCACCTCAAGTTTTTACTGCATTCCATCCTCAAACGAATGGCCAAACAGAGGTTGTCAACAGAGTCTTGGTTCATTCTCTCCGAACTCACTTTGGGTGCAACAAACAATGGGACAATTACTTTCACATTCTACAACATAGCTACAACAAGGTAACACATTCTTCTACATGATTTTCACCTTTTTAAGTCTTCTTGGGCTTCCAACCAACATCTCCAACTGAGCTCCCACTCACTTGGGCTCCTCAAGGTACCTTCCATCAATAGCAAGAACAATTTTCAACTCAACAATTTCCCCAACAAATTGGACAATGCCACACTGTAGTAACAACAACACTCCAAGCAGCCTAAGAGCATGCCAAGCAGCGCCATGACAAACAAAGAACCTTCATTTCCTTTCAACCAGAGGATCAATTCTGGTTACACTTGGATAAGAAGAACTTCAAAGGCCACCATCACAAGCTTCTGCCAATAAGATATGGTCTATATACCATACTCGACAAGATTGGAGAAAATGTGTATAGGTTGGATCTGCACCACAATGTCATTAATGTAAATCACTTAAAGTTGTTTGAGCCTTCCTTCTTGGAAGAACCAATCACCATCACTCATCTAGTGGACAACATTCCCGATTTCCAACTCCCATTGGCCAAAGACACTATACTGGACACCCAGACTCGCTCTACAAGACACCAGACATACACTTCATATATGGTAGCCCGCCAAGGCCAAACTCCAGCTCAGGCAAAGTGGATCCCAACTGATGTATTGCACATCAAGTTTCCTCATCTTCTCATGGAAGCCATGACGCTTCCAGATCTAAACATGGAGGAATTGGGCCAAGGAGGCCACCTAGGGGAATGCTCACCTAGGGTGCACAAGTCAATCACCTAGGCAAAACACATCTTCACCTTTTGATGATTAATTAAATATATGTAAATAAATGGTTCCCTTAGTATATAAGGTGAACCGAGACTCAAATAAAACATTCTTACCTTTTATTCTGAAGCTATGTGTCTCATTTGTTTTTTTTCTGAGTTTTCATTTTACATTTACGACAATTTCATTTTTAGGGTTTCTGAAGAATAACCAGTGTGCCTCCCTTCATGGCTGCCTCACTCTGTTTGCCATGATTCCACCTCTAAGAGAAAGCTTATCCCATTAGCTAGCCACTCTCTCAGGGAGCAAATTGTTTCCTTCAAGTTTTCCAAGGCAGAAGGCAGGGCGCACCAACTGGGGTTTGCGCCCTTACTGGTTTCTCCTTTGTTGGGATGAAGTGAGTGTGCCCTCTTCTATGGATGCACTTCTCCCACTGATCCCCGGAGGTCACTCTAAGATAGTCAAAGTCTCTTGGCCACTTGGATCATCCCGGTTTGGATCTTCATTGCTTGGTCACCCAAACCAATGGTGCGCCCCTGAGGATTTTTTGGTCAGAAGCCGGATTATGGATTTCGTGGTCACCTTCTCTTGTAGATCGCCTTCTTGGGCAGATCACATAAGCTACAAATTGAACTCATTATGTAGGAAAACTCAAACTGAAAATCACATGCTCACAGAGGGATCTTATTTATGTACATAAACTTACACTAATCTACCTGGTTCGACTCTTTGATCAAGTAATATCAAACTTCCAATGTAACCATGCCAACAACTGTATGATACATTGGATTTCTTCGATGCCATTGATCAGAGAAAAAGAAAGTTCTATACAATGGAGAATCATCATAAAACCAAAACCCATACTCATAGATGAACAATAATGCATACCTTGAATTGATAAAATACTCCAAATGAGCAGCTACTGGATCATAGAAAACATGAGAGAATACCTCAATGAAGACCTCCTTTTTCTGCTTCAACTGAAAATTAGATTGCCTCCAAAAATCCTCTTCTTTACTACTGCATCTGGTCTCATTGTTCTGCAAAAATGAATATTGTTGTAGGTTGATTTATCTCTCTTCGCATAGGGTTTCCACTAGGGTATGATCAGAATAACTTGCTTCTCTATTGTCTCCTCAAGCTCTCTCAAGCCTCCAAGACTCAACCGCCTCTCAGACTTTCTCATGGAAATATATCGAAAAATGTTACATCATCAAATTACATGAAATCAGGAGTTCGAAACCTCTGTATGCTAGAAAAAGAATCAGTTTCAAAAAAGAAATGACACTTGTAAACTAACTAAAAATTTTAGGAGGAAAATGCTAACGGTAAATCAAAGCAACTTAAATCTGGGAAATGCTGCTTTGATACTTTGAATAACTGAAAGGCTGCTGGAAAATCATTACTTCCAGGTGCCCTTTGAATGTTCAACTACCCCATTCATTTGTGGAACTAATCTCTTGAAAATAGAATGAAGATGACTGCTTGAGAGAGCTCGACACATCAGAAGATAGGTGTCCCACATCTGCTAAAAACAAATAGGATTCTATTGACATTTGTCTCCTTGATTTCATTTGTGTTTGACTATTCAAAACTGTCACTGATTTTGTGCTTGAGTGCCATCACATCAAAATCAAGTTGTTGAAATAATATGAGTAGGAGCCCTCACTTTGCCACTCTCAATTGTTATATTCATATCTTCACTTATAGCAAGAGGCTTAACATTAGGTGTAATATCAATCTTCCCTTTCTCAACAAATTTCTTTTCTGAAATGTCTACTATATGGCAGTTTCAAATCCTTCATAAGATGTTGGAATAACTGCACTTGATATCAGGGATGTTAAATTTACAACATTTGTTAGAACTGAAAGTAGCCATTCCACAAAAATATGCTGGCCCAACTTTCCTGAAGAACAATGATTACAAATGTTGGCCCTGAATATTTTATGAGTTTATCCTTGCATTAGGTGAGTTGTGAAATGCATGAGTCTTCATAATTTGATACAAATGTTCCAAATAAGGGGTCTCTTGCTTCTAGAAACTCAAAAATTAATGTGATTTCCTCCAAACATTTATTTTTCTTGACTTAAAGGGAGAATGCTTATTATGGCGTTTTTAATGCTACAATTGCCATGCTTTGATATTCAGAATCTTGGCATGTGGGAATTAGCTAAGATGTCTGATCTTACCCATGGAAGTTACACCAAATCTTGTGCAACAACCATGATCTCCGCTAAAGTATTCAAATAATCATAACAATTTATCCCAAGTAATGACTAATGGAAAGCATGGACAAGTTATACAAGCCACTTGGTTCCAAAAAATGCAGGTTGTTTGGCATTCTCAACTCATGCCTCTACCCATTGATTCCCAAAATGGATCAAATGGATCGAATCCATTAGAGCTCCACCACCCGATGATGGTAAAATTTCTCTGAATCTCCTCGGATGAAACATTTTGTAGCATCATCAAGGCTCACCCACTCAAAACTTGACAAGAAAATCTTCCTTTGCTGCTTGAAAATAAGATATGTTACAGTTGTGCAGCATGCTCCTCCATTCGTAACTCGTATAGCTTGACATTGAGCGCTAATTTGAAAGTTGTATTGATTTGAACTTTATATCATTTTGTCTCCATTGATGACACCAACATGCAATGAAATCTCCAGGTAGAATTGGGATTGAGACCTCAAAATCACCAGAAGAAATGATATCTTGTATGCTTGAAATACTTTTGGATATTTGTGATTTCCCCCAAGAAAATAACACTTCTTTCAGCAATCTAAAACTTCATAGCATTCAAGCTTTCACCTGGAAACACGCCCATATCCATAAGAAATCTTCCATATAATCATCATCATTGCAGTTGTATTTGCATCTATTATCAAATCTGCACAGATAATGGCTTATAACAATCAAAACGAATCACCCCATCTGTGTGATATTAGTATTGAAATTTTGACATTGGATGCTCTTTTTTGGCTCCTTCGTGAGTCTTTAGTCAAAATGAAAACTGAATTTAAAAAAAAATGAATAATCCTGAAATTATGCTAGAATTCGAACCATTGTATGCAAATGTTATTTGGCCTCTGTGAATGCGATTTACACCTAGCATGTTTCTATTATTTTTCACTGAGTTATGCATCCTTTGCCTTTAATATTTGTTGAAAATAGACAACAACGTCTATTCAAAATCAACAACTTATGACCTGGGCATTCCTTAGACATCTGCGCACACTAGGGTTTGACCTCTTCATGTGTTCATTCTGAGTTGGACACACACTTGATATTCAACATTTGGAAATTATATGTAAGCTTACATTCCCGTGAGCTTTCCCCATGGCGCTTCTCATGGTTTTGATACAATAGGCTAAGAAACCTTCTACCAGTTTATAGAAATCTTGAATTATAGTAGTCGATGGGCTTCTCTCACCGCGCCCATGGCAAAATCATCATCCGAATAATTTTTATATGAATATTTCAGGGAACCACTCAAGATGGAAAAAAATCGTGCCCATGGAAAAATCACCATCCGAATAATTTTTATATGAATATTTTAGGGAACTACTCAGGATGGAAAAGAAATCGCTGTGAAGAAGTTGTCCATAAAATCTATTCAACGAAAGAAAGAATTTTTGAATGAAGTTAAACTTTGGCGAAAATTCAACATCGAAATCTTGTAAACCTACTCGGCTGTTGCGCATAGGGATCAAAAAGGTAGCTTGTTTACGAGTACTTACGGAATAAGAGCCTGGATAGAATCCTATTCGGTGAGTCAGTACCATTCGATTTTGTAGGTTCATAAAAAGCATTATTGTTTCAAAATATTTAGTTCGGTCATGATAATTAGTTAGTGCACTGCATATGTATGGATACAGATCCAAACAAATGCTACCAGCTTGATTGGCAGAAGCGTTGCAGCATCATAGTGGGAGTGGCTCAGGTGCTTCTCTATTTGCACGAGGATTTTCAATTGTGAGTTATTCATCGGGATATTAAAGAAGCAATATTTTGTTGGATGGAAAACTGAATCCTAAGATTGCAGATTTCGCCTTAGCAAGACTTTTTCCTGAAGACCAGACTCACATGAGCACAAGAGTCGCTGGAACTTTGTATGCATATGTTTCCCTTTATAGTGTGGCACTTTTTCTTTTATGCACTGATAGTGTGGCACTTTTTCTTTTATGCCAATTCTTTTTTAGGATTTACCTTGATGCAGAGCCCACTTTCTGCTCCAATCTTATTCGTACAGAGCCCTGAGCTCCCCTCCCAATCCACATTTCAACCGGTTGGTCAGATATACAAACCTACAAATCTAGTGAAAATCTACAGGGAAGACAAAACAAAGTAGGAACAACGAATTATAAAGGGGAACAACAAGATATTGTGCAGATAGCCAATTGCCTTGGAAAATACTTCTCTTCTCCAAAATAAACAAAACAATACAGCCTCAGCCTTCAAAACACGCTTTAGTAACTATTTTTTACTCTCCAAGTTCCTATTTATAATTTCAGGACAACTAATTATTTCCTACATTATAGAATACAAACATAAATCTCTCCACAAACTGAGAGAGCTTAATTAGGTTAAGTTGTAGTTGAGGCTGTCAAATGCATCTAGCCTCTAATATTATAGATGTTGTTCCATCCAATGCTTCCAAGCCCTGTATCATTCTCAGCAAGGGATAAGGGGTACTCAGAGAACTCTCCTTTTTCGTGGAAGTTCTCCCAAATTTCATAGGAACTTTACCTAAAGTCATAAGTTTGTTTTATTGATGAAAAATTCTATCTTAAAACTTTGTCTGGATGTTTAGTCCATTCTAAAACAACCCAGATTATCAAAATTTCTAAACAATGAATACACTGAACCAATGAAACTGATGGAACAATTTGAATGTACCTTTTAAAGCTCCCCTGTCTCAAAAACAAATTCTGACACTCGTATAGGATCATTGGGCATATCCAACTTCTTTCATCTTCTCTTTTAATCAAACCATTTCACACAACACCCCACATACTAATCACCTCATGCTACTATATCACAAACTCAAAAAATGTTGCCACAGGTCAACAGAATCATCTTCATGGCATTAACCCTCTCAACTAGTAACTGCTTACTCCCAATCACCATTGTTGATTTCACAGTTCCCTCTATGCACTCTGTCCGCTCCTGAAAAGTCCAGTTTCGCCATTGTAAAAAATCTCGCCATGTACTCTGTCCACTCTAGCAAAATCCTATTTTGCCATTGTAAAAAGTCCAATCTTATACTCTGTCCACTCTTCAAAAATCCTATTTTGCCATGTGAAAAATCCAGACTTACCATCATAACCTAAATGTTGAACTTCTCTCGCCTGCTCATCCAACTCATCACACTCCTCTTAAAAAGTGGATGGCCACACTAATAAAATTTGATCAATTAAAATAAATGTCCACCTTGGTTATATTTTAAGAAATAGAATAATCAGCGAGGTCATTTCCCTCTTTTTCATCTAACACTCTTGACATCAATAACGGCTATCGCCTCCATTATATTCATAGTTAGACTAGTCAGTTTGAAAACAACATCCTCTCTTTTTATATTTTGTTTGCAATCAGCCACATTTAATTCATTGACCGTTGGTACCAATTCATATGCACCAATCAAACCGCTGACAAGTAACATTTTCACTATTTTCACTATAGAACTCAACACTTCCTCTATAGTACACTGCAGAACACCTGTCTACTCTCCATTCAATGAGAAACTGCTGACAAGCAACAATGTGTTTGTAAACTAAAATTTAATTGAGATTGTAGTAGTTCCAAGATGCATTACAGTAATATGTACGACACCACGTTTAATCGAAACATTAAAGTAGGACCGTTGTGGCAAAGTCAAAAATTAAAGAGGATATTTCGAGTTTATACATGATATCTGAATTTTGAGAAAATTATAAGTTAGAAGAGAGAGTCCAGGCTTGCCAGGTCTTGGCCCCGCCCTGCTGATTCGTACCTTCTTGGTTATGTTTTTAATTTTCTGGGACCCAGGAGTATAGTTTCTTTAGCAAATAGCTTTCACTTTATTATTACTCAATTCTCAATTTTGCGATACTAAGTAATTTTTCACATTGTAATTTGGATATGCAAGGGGTATATTGTACCAGCGTTTGCTATGCAGGGGGTAATTATCTGTAAAAGCTGATGTTTATGGCTTTGGTGTTGTTATCCTTGAACTTATCACAGTAAGAAAGAACACTGATCACAATTTGTCACCTGAAATGCAGATGCTTTTAGGATGGGTGAGATACTCTTACTGTTAGCATCTCTACATTTTCCAGGCCATGTTATTTAGTTAATCTATAATAAACCGTTTAGGGAAGTATGAGCTTATCTATTGAGTTATGCACTAGTTCACCATAAAAATTGAATTGAATTGGCTTATCTATTGACTTATGCACTAGTTCACCATGAGTTCACCATAAAATTGAATTAACGTCGATTTTAAGGATCTTTTATAATGTATATATTAAATATCAGAATGACGAGTCGTTGTGATTACGCAGGCATGGAGATTATTAAATATTGGCCCTTTCTCTCTTCATACTAAACATGAGTACAATAAATTTTCACAGAATGGAGAATGGAGTGCCAAAATGAGATTTAAAGGATTCTGTGAGAACCCAAGTGGAAAATTGGATCATATTTACTGCCAAAATGGATCCTAAATGAAGAAGGTGCATGGATCTCTTCATTTTCTAAAATGATTCAGAGAAAATGGGCAATACTGTCAAAGAAAGAAGGGAAGAAGGTGCATGGATCTCTTCATTTTCTAAAATGATTCAGAGAAAATGGGCAATACTGTCAAAGAAAGAAGGGAAGAATGTGGTGGCATTGAAATGATATCGGTGTTGGTGTTGGTGTTGTGTTGGGGATTCTCAAATTGCATCATGGATGGAAATGGAAGATATTCAGAAATTGAATGCAATGACTACAAATTTGATTGATCATAGGTTGTGTTTACTTTCTCATCGTGAGAGCTCTTTACACACTTGGGGATGCTCCTTGACTTCTTGACATTAAAATATGGTGTCACTATCTTCGCTTATTCATCCACTGACGATGATGTCGTGACACTAGTCTACCATGAAACAGTTTAGGGCCCTGTTCAGGTAGGTCTTGCAATTTAATTACTTGAACGATACACTGCTTCTTGGCTGCAAAAAACATCAGTTGTCCATTAGTTACCAAGTTCATGAGCCAATATCCACTTCACAATCTAATAATATCGTAGGAACAAATTTGAAAATAAAAATACAATCTAATAAGAGTACAAACCATTTTCTACTTTTTGATATCCTTCCTGAACTTTTCTTTTTGTTGCTTCAAGCTTCACTTTAATAGATGCATCATCTAGAGATTCTGATTTCTGCTAAATTAAAAAACCCTAGTTTAAAAACATGTTTCTATAGTACAAATAGATCCAAAGAAGCAAAGTATATTTTCCTGCTACAATCTCCATTCAACATAGCTAGCAGATACAGATATATTTTCCCTCATTATATTTTTTAAGAAAAACTGTAGATTAATAGTATTTTTCAAAATAGGAAAAATTATAAGTTCCATAAGATCCAAAAAAAACCAAAGAATGATTTGTAGACAATAGATTATCCACATTTATCTTCAATTTAGCTTTACATTCTAGTTTGCTTACATTTTGGAGAGGAAAGGAGTCAGGCATTGCCTGATTCCTATTCAAGTCGGGGTGTTGTTGCACATTGTCTGTATATCCTTTATATTTCAAACTTATTGGAGGTCTCCCAAGGTCAGAACAGGAAATAATACTACTTGAGTTGCTCATCCTATGCCCCTGGCAATCTCTGACAACCTGAATTTGAGCATTCCTTTTCAATTCTCCCCTCTCTTTGTTTGTTTATTGCTCAACACAAGGACTGCTACTCCTTGTTAGATTACTCTGCTGAGCTGATCACTCTATTTTATTGGGTCATTCTACTGTGCATTGGTTTTGATCAACATCATAATGATCATCATATTCATCGTTCTTAGTCTTTTCAGCAACATGAGGGTCTACATCAATTACAATAAATAATGTTATAAATGATCATAGTTCATAAATAATAGAAAATAACTAATACACTAGTGCCTCTAGGAGAAAAACATCCTTTAGGCACAAAATAGAGTATGTATTATGAAATCCAAAAAATAAAAATATTAAAACTATTAAAAAGCAGGGAGGCAAGAATAAATTACTCCCATCATCATCCATGGCATCCGAGATATTTATTTCCAAGCACATACAACAAGTAGAAAACTAGTCATTCAAAACAAGCTCATAATCAAAATACAGATACCAATTAGAACCTACAATCACACATCAATTTCTTACAAAGACAAACAATATTCTCCTTTTCATATTCAAGTTTGATCTCTTCCTCAATGTTTTTGAAGCTGAGATATCATTTGGTCATGGAAGAAACTGGGTTTCTTCCATGACCAAATGATATGTCATCCTGAGTTTCGTCCATGATCAAATGATATCTCAGCTTCAAGCACATTTAGGAAGAGACCAAACTATACACAGATTTAAAGACTACTTGAGATATTTCTATTGAAGTCATTTGGGTTGCCATAAAGGCTCCCTCATCAAGTGGGGGTGAAGGGAGTCCATTTCCATCATCTGTACTTGTAGGTGAAACAAAATCTAGCAAGGTACCTGCAACATGAAAAATGATGCATATGAAAAAAAAATATTTGAAAATAGAAGCCCTAGTCCTAAAACATAGGACAATCTTCAGTAATTGCTTGGGAACAATACCATACCTGCAATTGCAGCTACAACAACATTACTAGTGGTCTTCATCCATTCAACTACAAGGTCTTTTCAGCCTCTGCAGTACACCATACCGAAGCAGTAAGCATGTTTAAGCCTTTTATTGTTCATGTAGGTAGGTCTAAGCCAGCTTAAATAAACCAAAACCAAATCCATAAACACTCTTTATTTCAGCTGTATTAGGATATGTTTCCATTATGCAATTGAATGAAAGAAGTTGTTTTTGTGACTAAAACTACATTTTTGCATAACCAATTGTTGGAATTCACCATTAGATTATTGATGCTTCCAACATTGAACCAAGAGGTTTTGGCTTAAAATACCTGATAAGCCTCTTCACTGTAGAATGAATTTCCTTTGAATTATGCTTCCGAAACCAATTAACTGGTTTCCCAATCTAAGTTGCTTGCATAGAATACACATGACTTCACATCACATCACATGTAAAAGAACACCTCATAATCCAATTTACATCTCAGACTCCTATGGTAGCTCCTCTATCTACGACTAATGCTTCCGTTACTAACTTGGTATACGATAATGTCTTCCTTCAATCTTGATATTTCTTGGTTTTTTTTTTCCTGAAGGCTCTATCTTTTAGAGGCTACATACATTTCTCCGTTTTTGAGCATTTGTAAGCTAAATATTTGCTGCTAAAATCTTAAATTTCTATGTACTATTCATATATAATAATAACATAATGTCTCTTGTATTACTAAGCTTCTAGTGTTTAGCTAGCAGTAACCTTTATAGGATTCACAGTATTCCAACATCAAATTATGTGTGATCCTAGTTATAGTATCAATCCCATTAAGATAGAATATGGTACAACAGTGTTTACAACCTATACAAGTGTTATACTAAGCGATGGTTCTTCTCAGCTTAATTAACACCATAGTAATAAAATGGGAAACAAACATACATAAGGCTATACCATTACTAGTGTTATATGTAATAACCCTAATTACTAACACGATTGGATTCATCTTAAGTGATACAATCTTGATTGAGTAGTGTTCTTATAAGAAGTGTTACCATGGATAATGAGATAGCTTATACGTATTATGTATAATGAACACCATTGATTAGAGATACGGTAATCAAGAGGCTCCAATAAACATAGGTGTATACAAGCATCTGTAACCATGATCGTAATAGTTATGGGTAACACATTGTCATTAATGCACTCAGTACGAGTGATTACACTGTTCATGAAGCCACTTGGGAGCACTATTAACCGCTAACTAGAAATCAATATTGCTCAAAGACATCTCGAACGAAGCAGACATCAGTCACTCGGTGATCGATAGCTCACAAACTGATAGGCATGATAACGTACAGATGGTTGCAGATAGCAGCCACACTCCTCTACTCCTTTATCCAACCCCGATGCGAACTCACTTGAATGATAAACCATCATGCATGTGTCTGCTCCACCTTCCACCCACCTACTCTTAGTCTATGGAGTCAGATCCATTCAATAGGTAGGCACAATCGAAGGGAGATGTGATGTCGCACAATACTACTTGAAACATCTTCTTCAAATGAATAGGATATTGATCTTAAATTGGAGATGGCTGCCCCCACCCCCAAAGGAAGGAGTAACCTTTTGGTCCCCCTCCATTTCACATCTTTCTATACATAGTTTGGTCTGTCAATGAATGATAGGGCAATACTTGATTGAAGGTTGAAATGGGGCTGAAGATAGTAAGGTTTCTTCTCTTCCTTGTGGTTAGGGAAACACACACGCCTCTTGCTTGTCTAGCCCAATTGTTTCTCTAACTAGCTTGATTGATTGATTGAGGGAATCATATAGTCAGAGTTCACGCCTGCCATATATCCCTCCATTCTCTGTGGTATTGACCACATTTTTAATCCCTATTCACATTTCAATAGGTTGGTCCAATACGGAAAGTTATGGGAAAGAGTATGTTATAGCATGTCCAATTCGCGAATTTCTCATGATCGTCGCGTGTCTCATGCTAGATCTTTCACTATTTCATGTTCTTCCTGAAAGCGTGCTAATCCCTATGTTGTGAGGAGCTGGGCATCTTATATTCACTGGGGTACCCACCCTCTGCAGGAGCCTTGTGCAGTAAGCCCCCTACGGGCGGATTGTTCGTCATCGTCAAATTGAG
>SNQJ01S0035787.1:68542-86329 GCA_010110895.2 Picea sitchensis
AGAGGGTGATATAGCGGGTAAGTATTGTATACATCCTAGTTCTTCAGATTATAGTAGTTATTAGGGAAGAGTAGTTCATAACGGGGCCGAGCCCTGAGAAGAAAGCAGTGAAAACTTAGATATGCAAATATTATAACTAGTCTCTATGGCAACAACATCATTGAGCCCAACTCTTGTATCGACCAACATCGAGAAAGGAGACCTTGTTTCACTAGAGTGGAAGTTAGTTTCATGGAGTAAGGGGCCATAGAGACTACCTTTTTTTGAAGTCTTAAGTGATATTGGACTAGCTGTACCTCCTTGGACTGAATTCTCCTTATGAATCTCTGTTCTACCATCTTCCATAATGCAACCTTTACTAAGAGTCATTTCCATTAGTGCTTCTTTATGTCCTTTCAAGACAATTTTCTGCCCATTAACTATCAATACATGTTCAAAATCACTAAATAAAATTTGAAGATATAATCCCATTACCTCAAGTGTTTGCACTGTATATATACCCTTGTTTGATCCTAACATAAGGCTATCTTCATGCCTCTTTTCTATTACTTCTTTTGCAATCTCCAATTTCCTTTTGTCTTCAGACTGTCTACCATCTTTTTGCCAAGTCCTTCTAGCTTTATCATCTTCAACTTCCATAGTAGTCTTCAATAATTGTCCATCTTCAGTGTCTTTGAACACATGTTCAATTAAGAATTGTTCTATTACATACATCTCTTCTAACAACTTACATATGGACTAGGGTTTCACGTGGAAGAGAAATTTAGGGCCAACCCCTTGAGGAAGGTTATGTGCTTGTGTTGAATCTCTTATGCCCATGTGTAAATGAATAATGGTTCTTTGTTTGCTTAATTGGTAAAGAAGGTAATTCCTTGGACGGTTTTGTGGGCTCTTGATTGTGATACGACGTTATCTCATTTTGAAGTCCAGATTCCCACATGTGAAGGAAGATGTTGGGTCTTTCTTACATGCTTGGTGAAGGAAACCCTAGCCCACTTGAAGAACAGTTGAAGATTGTATGGCTGATTTTGAGCAGAAAAGAGAGCATTGAAGGGCCTTTGGAGGCTAGATGTTGCACCAAAGCCCCTCTTTTCCCCTCATTTGAGAAAATTTTGTTGAAGCATCTTGTGTTATACTTAGGTGCATTTTTAGGAGATTGATCTAGTGGATGTTTTCTCTTTATTTTTGGTGGATGTTTCGTGAAAATGGGTTTTCTTAATGATATGTACCTTATCTTAAGCGTTTTCATTATGTTGCATGTGATGTTTCTTGGGATATCTTGGTGAATGATCTATTAGAGTAATAGTTTCATGTTAACTTTGTCTCCTTGAACAATCTTGAAATCCTAAGGAAGGATTGAGAGTGATCATCCCCTTCCCTTGTTTTATCCATCTTAACTCATTGAAGCATTCAAGGTTTTCCTTAATGGTTAGGAGTGGATATCCTCTTAAGGATTTTCTTGGCTAGGGTTTAGTTCTAGGGGTTAGAAGTGGCTATCCCCCCTAGGGTTTAAAACATAGTTGTCTTGATCTTGTGTTAGTATCTCTTGAAGGGATAGGATGACACCTAGTGTTTATGAGGGGATACACTCTAGGGTTTTCTCTCCTAGGAGGTTTACCTAGGCTTATGAGGTGATAATCCTATGATAGACTTTCAAGTCTTATTTTTTCCTCGGTCTCCATTGAAGCACTACATTAACTCCATATGCCCAATAAAAAGACATTGATCTTGAGACCTCCTAGTACTTTCTTCAATAGTCTAAAGCTACCCAAACACATTTTTCTCGGACTTCAATCTCCACATTGAGATTCCTTGCCCTAAGTTCTCGCAATCTTAATTGAGGGAAACCCCCTTCTGTCGGAGGAAAGATGGCTTGAAGTGAAAGAGGGTCGGTGAGGTGACAGGGGCCTTCCCTCTAAGTTACGCATGATTTCACTTGATCTTTCGGAATTTATCTCAACAATTGCGAGTTCGTGTGATATCACACCCAAGACATATCCTAGTGATCCTAAACCTCAGTAGACAAGACCCCCTTTACCATTGGAAGTTAGTCCTCCTCCTCAACCAAACTTGCCCAAGACCGATCATATAGATTTAAATATTGATATGGCTAGTATCTTAGCAAAGGTTAATGTACCTGTCCCTCTTAGTATTGATATTGTATTTTTTTTTAAATACCTACAACACAGTCGCTATTGCGACGTCTTGGAGTGTCTCTCCCATAGAAACCACGTCGAAGCTGATACCTTGTCACATCTCTCTTTCCACCTCCAAGATGTCTCTATTTCCACCTCCAGGACGTCTCTCTTGCCACCTCCAAGAGTGTTTCTCCCATATAAACCACGTTGAAGCTGATACCTCTTAACGTCGCTCTTGCCAACTCCAGTATGTCTCTCTTGCCACCTCCAAGACGTCACTCTTGCCACCTCCCAGACGTCTCTCTTGCCACTTCCAAGACATCTCTCTTGCCACCTCCAAGACGTCGGTCTTGCCACCTCCAAGACATGGAAAGATTGCTGTTTGGGAGGTGGCAAGAGCGACGTCTTGGTGGTGGCAAGAGCGACGTCAAATCCGGGGTTTGTACAGTCAAATCCGAGATGACATGTGTCTGCATGAAACGTCACAATAAATACGATATCTATGTCATCGGAAAAGCGATGTCATGTGAAACAATGTTTGTCATTCTCCTGACAATATAAAGTGGCAATTGTGTCGAACGCGCCATCGGAATTTGACCCAAATGTACTAGTGTGGTGGATTGCCAGAATTTCTGAGTGGGAAATTTTCATGGACGCAGATACCAGATCTAGTATGTAGATCAATGATTATTGTAGGCAAACTTATTTCTTATCCATATAATGCTGGATGATCAACACAATGATTGGTTGAATATCCAACTAAAAAATTTGACCTTTGTAAATAGTTAATTTGTAAAGTATTCAAAATCTAATAGTGACATGACATTAGGGTTACAATGAAATAAGATTACAAGCAGACTTAGTGAAATAAAAAGTATGGCATGCATGCACTTGTTAACGACAAATTTGACCTGTGTAAATAGTTAATTTTTAAAGTATTCAAAATCTGACAGTGACACGACATTAGGGTTACAGTGAAATATTATTACAAGCAAACTTAGTGAAATAACACGTATGGCATGCATGCACTTGTTAACGACATGTCAATTTATTCTATGCGATACATGATTCTTCTTTTTATAAACATATCAGTAACGTAACACTGACTGCCTCGGCTACTACCAAAGAAAGAGAGCATTAGGAGAGGATTGATCCATTTACCTTTCGTGAAGGATTGATTTTCTTGGAGATTATCAAGAGTGGTTGATGCATTGATGGAATAGGCTTGGCCCTGCACGAACTTGACATCGAGACTTGTTGATGTGTCCATGGTCCTTTCCAAATATCTCATATTACAGATCTCTCATATTCCTCTAGGTAGTTTGGTCTCTTTTCACAAACCTGGAGGATTTCATTCCAGGAAAAAATCAAAGAAGTTAAAAATTCAGAGCAGTTTGAGAACCATTAAACCAATTATCAAGAAGAGGCATGGTGTGTTTCTGATATATTGTGGAGGTTGTTATCACTCCGGCGTAAATATGTTCGAATGATAAATAGACGACGAAGGTAACTTTTTCAACCAAATTTGAGACCCGAAACTAGCCTTTCGGATCTGGAGAGGGCTCTCTTGGGAGGCACAGTCTCCGCGCGGGATATGGCTTTGAAAGCAGTGGCTAGATTTAACACCTTTTGATATGATGGGTTCTGGTTATATTGGAGTAAGAAGGTAAGACTTGGGATATGGAGTCAATTTGAGGAAATGATAGAGACAAATGACTCAGTCACTGAACTTGAGAGGATAAGGCTAGGCGAGCAACAGTCTTCGGTGTAAAACTGTAATGTGTGGTGGGGAGAAAAACACAAGAAGTAACTCGGAGCATCGCTTCTGGTCAATTTAGATTTAACTTTTAGAATAAAACATTTTGTTTAAGTGGCGTGAACAAGGGGCATTGCACAACGAATCCACATGTTCAAAAATTCGTTCGAAAATAGACCAGAAAATATATGGATAAAGATGACAGGAAGAACATACGAAAATAAAGAGGCACAATACATCCGAATGCTACAACTAGAATCTTTTCATCAAGTTACATGACCTTTGCATTAAGTTTCGATCAAAAAACTCAAATTTCATACAATAGTTATCGTCTACCAATTTTGCCAACCAACCTTGTTTACATGAAAATGATCCCCATATATAGAAAACTAATGTCTCCCTTGGATTCTAGGGTCGAACTACTCTCTCCTATAATCATGGATCTATTTTCTTTGAAAGAGAACAATAAATCAAATGGATTCACTAAAAATAGAAAACCTGATTTTGCCAAATCCTAATCCTAATCGAAATATTCTTTACAATAATTGATCATGATCAGAATTCAACTATATGGCTGTGATGAGTCATCATGTGCACAACTGAATACTCTGTCACCCTTGCACAACAAGTCTTTTACGCAACGGTAACCTACAACAAAAAAAACACACAGCGGATTGTGTAACAAACTGGGAAAATAGGCGTTAAATATTACATCATATATCACTATTAAAAAACTATTTTCTGAAATTGAGAGAGGATTCTGTATTTAATATCGTTATAAAGAAAAACCTCTCTCGGTTTCTTGAAATTCATCTCCATATGGCCGGAATATGTGTCACAAAATCATGTCTCGGAAAGGAAATCATGAAAACTGAAAAATTGGGCTCAAAGATTCCTTCGAATCTCCCAAAATATGGAACATTTTCAAATTTGAGAGAGTTTTTTATTATTTGGTTCGTCCTCAACAAAAACCTCTTGGGTATTTTCAAAATTCCTCTCTAGTTGGTCATACAATGATCTTGAAGTTGATCACTAAACCAATCATCTGCGTAGTGTGACCTGTAGCCTATGCGCAAGAAAATCCACTGTGCGATGACATCCTCTGCGCAACAACATCCTATGCATGACAGAATTCACTGCATGACAACATCCACTGTGCGACAGAATCCACTATGCGACAACATCCTATGCATGACAGCATCCACTGCACAAAAACATCCTATGCGCGACAACTCACTGAGCGACGAAATCCACGGCGTGATGAAATCCAATGTACGACAACATCCTATGCATGACAGAATCCACTACACGGTGGGTATAAAATTTTGTAGCGTGCATTTGCAAATGGAAATGGAACAAATAAATGATAAGCTTCCTTTTGAAATTGACCCTTGGAGATGTTAGATGTTGCCGATCATAAAAACATTATGGGTGGTAACATGCATGAATTTGAAAATTGTTGACAAACCTATAACCTTAGGTATGAAAATCATGGTGATAACAGTTGGCTCCAACGGGGATGCTATCCTCCCTGTGAGGTAGCAAAGAACAGTAGACCAGGTGCCAATCCATTGGGCTTCTCCCAAACTCAACTTTCCAACTGTAACTTGTAATCTGCATCTGCTGAAAACCCAAAATTGTATATCCTCCAAACTTAAATCTGAAACTAAGATGAAAATAAAAACTGCAGAAATTTGCTAAAAGAAATGCTCGTAGTACCGAGCTTATTCGCACTCCTACCTACCCTAACTGCTGACAAAGATGTCAATCAAGTGAATCAAAATGCCAATGCAACCGTGCAATCACTTTATCCACTTTTTGGTTTCTTTGCACATGCTTTCTCCAAAGCCTGTTTACTGATAAGTCATTCAAAAGTTTATCTATAAATTCAAATATCAAAAAATTAAAAACATTGGGACTATTTTCCGCCTCCAACAAAACTACGAATGGATCCTCCAGAACATACATAAAACAACAATCATGTTTAACTCCTTCCATTGCATCCTTGTTTTAATGTAATTCAACATGTTGATTACCATAAAAAGGTTGAAAAATATGTTGAGACTGCTGGAAATAGAAATCTTCTGGATTAGAAGACAATGCTGGCTAAAACGAAACCCCTAGTGGCAAGCAATCCATATCTAACACTGATGTTGTTGACCATCATATTTATTTCCAAGCTAATAGTTGATCACAGGGAGCAAATTTGAACTGAAATAAACTTCCATATAATCAACAACATGGTCATTAAAAGTATGATAAGGTTGTTGATCCTCTTCATTGATAACAATTTTCTCATGTAAAACAATGTCACTATGAATGCAATCAGACTTCATTGCTTCCTCTATTATCTCATGATTTACTTTCAACAATTCAAAGGAAGAAAAACATAATGGAAGAAAATTTTCATTTGCAAGTCCATTGCTTTCTTCATATTCAACATCATGCCTGGAGGATTTCTGATTTGAAACATTATGAACATTTTCCTTTAGCAATTTGAAAGAGGCAAAACACAATGGAAAGGTTCTTTCACCTAATTCAAAACCTGCTTCATTTTCACTATTGTCATATGCACATTTTTCAATTTTTTTGGATTGATGAACATACTCATTTTCAGATTCATCTTCGACCAATGGCTGCAATTTTGAACTGACAAGACCTTCTACATAACAAGTAACAGGGTCATCAAACACATGAGAAGATTGCTGCAATTTCTTGTCAATTGTTTCCCATGAATCCGTGTTATTTTGCATCAACACACATTCCTTTGCCTCAATGATGATATTTAAATTTTCTTTCAACAATTTAAACGAAGCAAAGCATAAAGGTAAAGAATTTCCTTTAGATGATTCAATACTTTCTTCATATTCTTCTTTGTAGCTGTGATATGTAGGCTGATTGCTCTCATTACATTGTTGAAAATGAACATTTTCTGATAGAGAATGTGTAGTTGGTTGTTCTAGGAAGTCAACATCATAACCGTCATCATATTCATCATATATAGGCAAATCAAAAACATCTGCAATGTCATCTAACAAGAAAAAGCTTGGGACATCAACCTGCTCTTCAAAAAGTTGATTTGCAAATTCATTTTCTTGACTGTCTACAAATGAATACATAAAACAATCATCCCCATGCTTATCCTGGGATAGATCAAAAGATAAATTAGTACCTTCTTTTTCAATAAGTAGAATATAATCCTTTGCAAAATCATCAACATTTAAATCTTCAATAGGACATATGATATTATTAACCCTCTTCTCAAGATTCAAATCAACTGTTCTTTGTTCATATTCATTGTCATGTTATTTAACATCCAATTCATTTCGAATCTATTTACATGTTTTCTTCAACTTCCTGAGCATTGTTGAACATCTGTTGCAAAGACAGAGACTTCCTCTCCATCAAAAGAAAAGATAAGTCTGATTGAAAGGTTGTTACATAATGGAGCATGGCAGCAACTTCAGGAGGTTGGACTTCTTTAGGCAGTTTATAATAAATACTAGCAAACCTCCTACTGAAATTGGAGATGGTTTCATCTTTCATTCTTCTCATGGCATAAAAATCTGAAAAGAGTAGATCCTGTGACTTTCTCTCACCCCAAAATCTACGAAAAACTTCCCTCATTTCATCCCATGAGCTAATTGACTGAGGTTGCAAATATCTGAACCATGCTTTGGCATATCCTTGTAAGGACTAAGAAAAGGCCCTCATAGACACATCATCATGTTCGATCTCAAAAAGTTCTATAAAATGCTCAAAGACCTGAATATGTTTTTCAGCTGACTTTCCATCAAGATCTCCATTGAATCGAGGAAGGTACTTATAATGTTTTGGAGGAAAGTCATGAAGGATGGAAGGAAATTTAAGAGGACTATATCTTTCTTGAATCTTGGAGGGTGTAGGATTAAGAACATAAGGCACAAGATCAGCTTTGGTTTCATTAAGATCACAAAAATGATCATGAACATCATATGGATCAGAGGAAGGAGCTTGGTGAATATTGGTTATACAAAAAGAAGGAGGTATACCTACAGTTTGCCATGGAGGATATACAAGGGTAGATCTCTAGGCTTCATTTTAATGCAGTAAGTGAAGAAATATTCTTTTGAAAAACTCAGGAAAGGAAAAGAAGATATTGATAAAACAGAAAAGTACTTCTTGAACTAAACTTAAGCTCGAGTACCTTATTTTCCCATACTTCTCTTCCATATCTCTGTCAACAGGTCTCATTCTCCAGTGGAGTCTTTGAATTACATTTCAAGCTTGATTGAAGTCACCATGAAAACTTTATCTCTGGATTCTTCTGCTAGTGGAATCACCTTCAATTGATTTTCAGATCTGTGGAGTCGTCAGAGAAGAAATAAATCCAATATGTTCCCAAGTGTCTGTTTCTCTCAGACCTCATAACTCAACCATGTCATTCTTTCTCAGGGAAAAAATTCAATTTCATCCCTGACAACAACACCAAAATGTTAGCACTCTGTAAATATATTCAGTTGATAAACAGACGATGAAGGTAACTTTTTCAACCAACTTTGAGACCCGAAACTAGCCTTTCGAATATGGAGAGGGCTCTCTCAGGAGCCATAGTCTCCACATGGGATATGGATTTGAAAACAATGGCTAGATTTAACACCTTTGATATGATGGGTTATGATTATATTGGCACAAGAAAGTAAGACTTGGGCTATGGAGTCAATTTGAGGAAATGATAGAGACAAATGACTCAGTGACTGAAATTGAGAGGATAAGGCTAGGCGAGCAACAGTCTTCAGTGTAAAACCGTAATGTGTGGCGGGGAGAAAAACACAAGAAGTAACTCAGAGCACCACTGCAGGTGAATTCAGAGTTAGCTTTGAGAAGAAAACGTTTTGTCTAAGTGGCACGAACAAGGGGAGTTGCGCAACAAATCCACAGGTTCGAAAATTCATTCCGAAATAGATAGAAAAAGATATGAATAAAGATGACAGGAAGCACATACACAAAGAAAGAGGCACAATACATCCAACTACTACAAATAGAATCTTTTCATCAAGTTACAGTACCTTTGCATTAAGTTTCGATAAAAAAACTCAAATTTCATACAATAGTTATCATCTACCAATTTTGCCAACCAGCCATGTTTACATGAAAATGATCCCCATATATAGAAAACTAATGTCTCCCTTGGCTTCTAGGGTCGAACTACTCTCTCCTAGAATCATGGATCCATTTTCTTTGAAAGAGAACAATAACTCAAATGGATTCACTAAAAATAGAAAACTTGATTTTGCCAAATCATAATCGTAACCAGAATATTCTTTACAATAATCGATCATGATCAGAATTCTACCATATGGATGTGATGAGTCATCATGTGCACTTTTGAATACTCTGTAACCCTTGCACAATAAGTCTTTTATGCAACAGTAACCTACAACAAAAACAAACGCAGTGTATTGCTCAAAAAACTGGGAAAATAGGCGTTAAATATGACATCATGTATCACAATTAAAAAACTATTTTTCGAAAATGAGAGAGGTTTTTATAGGTAAGATAATTATAAAGAAAAAAATCTCTCGGTTTCTTGAAATTCATCTATAGATGGCTGGAATACGTGTCGCAAACACATCTCTCGGACAAGAAATCATGAAAACTGAAAAATAGGGCTCAAATATTCCTTCGAATCTCCCAAAATATGAAAGTTTTTTCAAATATGAGAGATGTTTTTATTATTTGGTTTGTCCTCAACAAACATCTCTCGGGGATTTTCTAAATTCCTTTCCAGTTGGGCATAAAAAGATCTTGAAGTTGACCACTAAACCAATCATTTGCGTAGCACAACCTGTAGCCTGTGCGTAGGAAAATCCACTGCGCGATGACATCCTCTGCGCGACAACATCCTATGCGCGGCAGACTCCACTACATGACAACATCCTATACACGACAGAATCCACTGCGCGACAACATCCTATGCGTGGCAACCCACTACACGATGAAATCCACTGCACGACAAAATCCTATGCGTGACATAATCCACTGAGCGGTGCATAGCAAATTTTGTAGCGCGCAGATGCAAATGGAAATGGAACAAATAAATGATAAGATTCCTTTTGAAACTGACCCTTGGAGATGTTAGATTCTTCCAGTCATAAAAAAAATATGGGTGCTAACATGCATGACTTTGAAAATTGTTGGCAAACCTATAAACTTAGCTATGAAAATCATGGTGCTAACAACAGTGAGCTGGAAGGCACCAAGATATGACAATGCACTTTATTGTGTTGTTTATTCTACCGCAGACTGTTATGTGTGAGGCTGATTGGGTTGTGCATGAAAGGAAGATGAAAGGTTGTCCTGAGGCTGTGAGACTAAATGCGTTGTGCTCAGAAGGCAGATGAAAGGGTTGTCCTGGGGCTGAATGCATACATCAGTAGGCCTTGCTGAGTAATAATATGTTATATCGGCAAATGAGATTGTAAGTTACTACGAAGTTATGCGCTGGTAAAAATTTATTACGAAGTGAAAGAAAAGTTATAATACCATTCTCTGAGATATTTTCCTCTGCTTTCAAAGAGTTGGTTCTCTTATGAATTTCTTCCATCTACTATCTGCCCAAATGGAATTCATTCATAAAAATATGGTTTTAGTAATAAAATTTTATAATTTGAGAAATCTTGAAAGAAATTTTGAAATTGATATTGTAAATAGATTTATAAATTTAATTTTTTAAACAATTATATATATATATATATATAATTCATCATATTTTTTAAAATTTCCCAAAAAAACAAGTCATCCAAAAATTTTAAAAATTATTTTGTAGATGAACGAATAGCCTATTCTCAACGGTGTTCCTTGCTGTGTAAATGGATCAATATCAATATATTTACAATGAGAGAATCATTTAAAAATAGTTAACATATTTAAATCTACCAACTCTGTATAGTTAACGTTTCTAAATATACATCCCTGAGGTGTAGGATAGTTGGTGATGGAGTATGTTGTTAAGCCACTCCGTGATGTTAAAGTCACTGGTTTGAAACTTGTGGGGACAAAAAATCCAGCCATGTTAAGGGTTGGTGTGGCTCAGGCCGGGTGCGATCCCCAGGTGATTTTGATGGCTTAGATGCCCCTGAGTTGCAGTTTCTTAGCCACAGGTTAGTCCCACAAGTCATAGACAAACTAACAAACAAACAAAAAAAAAATGTTTCTAAATATACCAACTCTGTTAAGGATTGGGAAAAATAATTAACATTTCTAAATCTACCAACTCTGTTAAGGGTTGGGAAAAATTGAAAGAGTGTAAATAAAGAAGCAGTTTAAAAAGGGAGTAGTTTATCCATTAATTTTTTTTATTTTTTGGTTGGATATGTTAAAAATTCTTAATATCTCTAGCTATAAGCCCAACTACTCTGAATCTTCTGCTGGATGGAAATCAAAGAACTAGACGCATTCAATATCCACTACTTGCCCGCAACTATGATTCTATAATACTCTATATCAAGTGAGTGCAATAAATTGCTAGTTTGTGCTTTAATGAAGTCACTTCCAGTCAGATAGTTTTATTTTATTCCCTTCTTGCCTCTCTTTCTAGTATCTTATCTACCTCTCTTTCTTGTTAAGGGTATGGTAAACACTTGTTGTTTATGATATTGAATACAATACAAGCTATCACTACCTTCCTTAAATGCATACTAAATAAGCAAATCAATTCCATTACCTAACTTGTTGCCCTCAAATCTGGTATCCCTTCGCTCGTTGTTGTCTTGAATAATGGAGAATCAAAACTCGTTACTGTATGGATGGGATTCAGACAGGATGACTATTTCAAAAGGAATACAGTATGGATTGAATTACTAAGAGCCACCTTATTTTTAATTATCAATAATTGGCTGACCAGAACAAATAAAATCATTAATAGATTGGCACACCGAGATTTCATGGCCCGAAGGGGATCAAATTTCCAAAAAGAAAATCTCCATTAGTAGCTCGCTACTACAGAGTTCATAAGCAAGTGACATCTCCCTTGGTCTTAACCCAGAACTGAAGAAGACACTCCTTATCTAGTAAGTTCCTTACACTTTAAGAGAGTATATCACTGTAGTTTTTGCATGGCTGTGTAGGTGGAAGCTCAACAATGTCCAGCTTAGGGAGTTGACACTGAGCTAGTGATAGTGAGCAGTTGCTGGACACTTGACATCCATATCATAAAAAACCAAAAAATCATTTATGGCGCCCTAATATGTGGCCAAATTGTTAACTCTTACCTTAAATTATATGGAAAATGGAAAAACCCAGGAAACATTTAATGCTAGGAAGTAATGTTAGATTCATGGCTAACATTACTTGATATCCAAAAAAATTAGAATAGAACCTATGTTTTAAACTAAGTTTTTGATGGAAAATATGAGCCTCTTCCTCGAGAAGAGGCCAAATAAGACGTCTAAGATCAAAACTTAGGATAAATGAGCGAGAAAATTGTATGGATGCATAAAATCTTTGGATAAAATGTTTTTTTTTGCATCGGTTTGTGTGCAAAAATTGGAAAACTGATTACTATTAGTCCCTCAGCCCGAAGGGCAGGGACTAATAAGGTAAGTACGAGTTATTGCATTTTTTTTGAAGTGCCTTGGTGAATAAGTTAAGTAGGTTAAAAATTAAGAAGAGCTAAGGTTTTGGTGACTTTTGGTAGTAAAATTAGCTTTTGAGTAGTAGAGTAATGGTTAAATCTCTTTAATTTAGTTTTTAAAAATTGAAAATAACAATCAGGAATTACGTCTTAGGATATGGTTTTTTAAAATTGAAAATAACAATTAGGAATTAGAGCTTAGGGTGGTGCTAAGGTTTTGGCAAAAATTTGTATAGTAGAATTATACTTTTGAGGATGGATATTTAATATGGTTTTAAGATTGAAAATAACAATTAGGAATTAGGGCTTAGGATGGTGATAAGATTTTGGTGAGATTTTGGTAGTAGAACTATACTTGTGAGGATGGATATTTAATTTGGTTTTAATATTGAAAATAACAATTAGGAATTAGGGTTTAGGATGGTGATATTTAATATGGTTTTAAGATTGAAAATAACAAATAAGAATTAGGGCTTAGGATGGTGATACGATTTCGGGACATTTTGGTAGTAGAAGTATACTTGTGAGGATGTATATTTAATATGGTTTTAAGATTGAAAATAAAATTAGGAATTAGGATTTAGGATGGTGATAAGGTTTTGACTACATTTTGGTAGTAGAACTATACTTGTGAGGATGGACATAGTTAGTAGAAATATACTTCTGAGGATGGAAAGTTATGGTAGATTAGTGGTTAAATCTCTTTAACATGGTTTATGAACAAACATTTTGGTAGTAAAACTATACTTGTGAGGATGGATATTTATAGTAGATTAGTGGTTAAATATTTTTAACATGGTTTATTAAATTAAGATTGAAAATAACAATTAGGGTTTAGGATGGTCTATACTTTTAGATGACTAGGGTTTTACTAAGCTATTCATGGCAAGTTTAGGGGTTGGAGATAGTGAAAGCTATGTTATTCATGGCAAGTTTAGGGGTTGGAGATGGTGAAAAGTGACTATAAATTCTAGGGTTTAATTAGGCTATTCATGGCAAGTTTAAATTCATATGGTGGTGGAAAGCGGTTGGAAATGACAGTTATGCATGTTAATAGTGATGTATTTTTGTTTATTCATGGAAAGTATATTTTATATTCATTCACAGTGTTACATTGTTTATAATACAATATACATATAAGAGCCAGTGGCATCCAAAACCCTAACCCAATGAGATGGATTAGTCAACAACCCTAATTCCTTAACCAAAAATAGAAAACCATCGGCAAAAGCCATGTGCCGAAAAACCACCCAAAAATGCGACACGTTTCCTGAGGCAAAAAAATTTCTCAGGGGTGTTGCCCCCAAACCCTCGTGCGGGGGGCTTCGCCCCCCTACACTCCCAAAGGGGGGGCCTAGCGGCCCCCTCTCAAACCCCCCTATGCGCCCGGTGCAACGCAGACACTACTACTCATGCAAAGAATATAACACATACCCAACAAGTTTAAAGTCATATAATGGTGAAAAGAGGTTGAAAATCAGGGTTATGCATGTCAATAGTGATGTATTTATGTAGTTTTATATGATAGTTGAAATTTTGGCAAGTTACCAAGAGAGTGGAGTGTCCAAGAAAGGGCGAAAGAGAACCATAAGTCAAAAATGTGATATGTATCCAAGATCTCAATATGAATGAGGTAACATATCCATGTTAATTGAGATATTTTTTAATAATGATACACTGATTTGTTATAGTATAAATGAGTCAAGCCAATGAGATAAAATGGTGTTCCAATAAATACAAAATGTGGTCTTGGAAAATGAGTGACAAAGTAAAATACAATGAGATGAGAAGTGTGTTCTACATATACATTTTTAAAACAAAAGGTTTAGGACAAACATAGAAGCATAATGAAGGATATGAATAATCTAAATACAAAGGTCCACTCGACAATTTGTCACAACAATTCTAACAAAATATTGAAATTTGTACTGTAAAGGTTAATTTTTTCTATTAAATATTTATGAAATAGTTCAAATGTGAAAAATAGAAAACATAAATAAATACTCACACACCATCCACAAATAAACATAAGATATAATCCAAGGAATCTAATATGGGAAAAAACCTAGCTAAAAGGTGATACACCTTTCTTCAAATGCAAGTACAAAGAAAGATACACTTTTTATGGAGTTTCTTTTGACATTATGGCTTGTATGGTTGCTACAAAATTTATTTTCCCTTGTTATATTATAAAATTATCACTCATTGGTGCTTTGCTCAACTACGGAACAAATACAATGTTAAATAGTGGAACCATTTCTTCTCTTAGCAACTCGATATTTAACATAGTCCAATAGTCACCTAAGGGTAAGGGTAAGGTTTTGACTTCATCAACCCTCAATCAGTCATAAGGTATGGACCTTCTAGAATATTCTCAAAAGTACACATGTGACTGGCTGATCCAGGAGTCTCCCTAGGTCCAGGAAATGGTCAAAAATGAAAATTCTTGGAATTGAATGAAACCAATTCCATTGTGACTGAATCGTCGCGCTGATTCCAACCATATATTTAATTTCTCAAATGGACGTTGTATGCGAGAGTTATCACACTCTGGTTGTTTTCCCAAATAGGTAAAAAGTCAACAAGTCAACAGGAAAAAAAAGTCAATGCTGACATCAACATGACATCATCATGCTAACATAGCATTGATACATGTGGCATCACACCAACAGTTTTACTGGGCAGAGGGTAGATCCACTCAGAAGTTGAAAAGTGGCACTATTTAGGAAAATGAAGAGGTGCCACGTGGCACAGACGTGGCCTGCCATGTGGAACCATATCACTGGATGACAGTTTAAAAGTCTTTTTGGGGGCTCATGGGATTTGAACCCATGACCTATTTCTAGAGAAAATATTTGGGAGAGGTCCAATGGCCAACGTGTCAACATATTTGTTTGGGGTTTAAAACCCACTTTATATTATATAATTGCAATGTATAAAGTGTATGGGGTGGAAGGGGGTTGGGGCTAAGCCCCATCCCATGGTTTATTTGTTACCTGTGATCACAATGAATAGGGCGCGGGTGCCTTTCACTTAACCACAAGAGCACACCTTTTAGGCACCTTTCCACGATATATCATGGGGTTGGAACCAAGGGTTTAGGCGCACCCCAAGGGCGGAGTCTTATCCCCATACCACATATGACCAGTAATTTTGGAAAAGGGGCCAGCACACAGCCCCTTTTGTTGGCTCTTGGCCACCTATGCATGATATGACCTCAATTTGGAGCACGTGCCCATCCCTAGGGGATATTTTTTATTTTTATGCACATGTGGGTGTTTTTACCTATAGTTTGGCCCAGGTTGGTCATTTTTTATGATATTTTGGCCATTTGAAGGGGGATTTGATCCCAAAAAGAGGCTAGATCTTTGTAGGAAGTTGGGATTCCTCACCTGAGCCTAAAAACTATATAAACCAATATTATTGAGCTTGAAGGGGTACTTTTTATGCAGGGAATGTAAAAAAGAGTTGGAGTTTTGAGCCAATTTCTCATGTTTTGAGGGGAATTTTGTCATGTGTTGAGAGGAGTTTATTGAGGCATGTGTGCATCTACACAAGGAGTTCTTGTACAACATATCAGAATCTTGTTTGTAACAAAAAATAGCCATTGTAAAAATAACTTGATTATTTGAAGATCAATAAAGAGGTCATCCACTTGGAAGCGAGCCTGGAGACGTAACCACATATTGGTGAACTCTGTTATCAATTTCTTGTTGTCTTTGTCTCATTCTTGTTGCTGTTTGTTTCTCTTATTTTCATCATGGTTATTAATGTCTGAACTATTTAATCATTTATGAACATCTAATTAAGTCAATTTGTTAATTAATCCTTCCATTTTTGGTTCAAGTATTTTTGGTATTAGAGCTTTTGGTTGTTTTGGAAGGTTTAACAATTGCAGGATTGGATGATCACAAGATCCAAATCTCAGAGAGGAGAAGGATTGTTGTCTGAATTCATTCCTGAGATAGAACAATTGTTGAGGAAGAAAATAATGGCTTTGGAATGATAAATTTCTCCACGAACCAAGAAGCTTGAAGATGCACTTTTCTCCATGTCATAAATGGTCAAAGTGTTGTATGAGGATTTCTTGGAGAGAAAGAAACCATCTTTGGGAGAGATTTTAATGTAGGGTAAAAGTGAAGGGAAAGGAGAATCTTTAAATCCTTCTCCTACACCACCTTCACCGCCATCTTCTCCTTCTTCTTCAAGTTCTACTTCAAATGCTAGTTCTCATTCTACAACATCTACCATACAAAACCAAACACATAAGCATAAGTCTAATATGCCTTTGTTAAAAATTGATGTTAAGTTTGACTTGCCTTTGTATGATGGAGAAATAAATGCGGAAAAGTTAGATAATTGGATAAGACAAATTGAAGTGTATTGCAGGATACAAATTTTTTTAGATGAGGAGTGAGGAGACTATGATCCAACTTACTAGTCTCAAGATGGGAGGAACTGCCCTTGTGTGGTGGGAAAGCAGGACAAAACATGATGTTAAGAAGTTTGGTAAGAATCTCTCTTCATGGCTTGATTTTACATCCACTTTACAAAAGCAATTTTATCCTCTAGCTTACATGCAACAAGCTATTATGTCATGGAAAAACTTTAGAAAGTTAAAATGACAAACTGTTCAAAGTTATACACAGGAGTTTCGAAAAAGAGCTTTATTGTTGGGAACATCATTGGATACTCAAGAGACATTGCTTAAGTATATAGGTGGTTTGCATAGTTATTTACTACATACCCTTCTTATGTTTAATCCAACCAGTTTAGATGAGGTGTGTGTGCAAACGACTCATCTTGAATCTAGAGGCAAGAATGTAAATGTTGATTTTGTAAAACCATTTAAACATACTGAAGGAAAAGTCAAAGGCAAGGGTAAAGAGAAGTTGAAAGGGAAGAAAACTAATACAATGAATAAGGAAAAACCTACATGTACTCATTTTAAGAAAGAAGGCCATAGTGAGGATCGTTGTTGGATCCTTCACCCAGAGTTGAAAACAACAAAGTTCAGGAATAAAGGAAAACCAAAGAAGATTGCAACAACTCAAACCGATTTGGGGTCAAATTCGGGAGATGAGACAAAGGTAATAGTCACGGGAATCAAAGGTAAAAATTATGAAGCTAGTACAAGTTCTTCAATTCAATATTTAAAAGTTGATAATGAAGTTGATGAGGTCAAACGAACAAAACGTTTTCATATAAGAGTAATTTCCAAACATACAAAAATTGATACTCTATTTGACAGTGGCTCACAAGTAAATTTGATATCAGAA
>SNQJ01S0035787.1:86339-97131 GCA_010110895.2 Picea sitchensis
CTTTGTACTTCCATTTGAAGAAAAGAGAGCATAGCGACCTCACCTTCTAACTAGGTTTTCTCTCGTATTGGGTTTCCTAGGTTATATCTTGTGTTTATATGCGGATGATGTGTGAGTATTTAGTTATGTTCTCTACTTTTTACATTTCAGCTATTTCATACATTTTACATAGAAAACCAGTAATTAAAGAATATGATATCTAAAGGAAATTAACCTTCACGACAAAGATTTCAGTGTTTTTTTTAGATATGTTGTGACACATTGTCTAGTGGAATATCCATGGTAGTTTACAGAGCATATTGGTATCATAGAAATTTTTCTTGGGGTATTTGTGGAAAGTTGCAGGGTTCAAGGAATCGATTTAAGAAAAAGGTTGTAGAACCCTAGTCATGGCCGACAAATCTGTTCATAAAAACCCTTGAGATCCAGTAGAGGAGAGATTTGTGAGGCTAGAAGAGAAATTCACTAACACATATCAAAATATTTCCTTCCTTATGGAAAATATAGAAAGAAAGATCAGATAGTTCGAAGAAGTTTGAGGCTCAAACTCATAGATCGAATCAGACGTGAAACTAGGGAGTAACGAAGACCCATGAAAGGAGTCACAGAAAGAACCTGAGAAAGAGAAGTGGAGTTCCAATACCATTAAACCTCCATAGTATTTATTGAAGATAAAATCAAAAGTGGACATAAATTCATACCAAGGTGAGATTGATGCATTAAAACCGAATCATTAGTTGCAACAACTAGAATTTTATTTCAACATTCACCATATAGATGAAGAACAAAAGATATCATTTGTTAGACTGAATTTAGAGGGCCATGGTGGGAAATCCATATGGAAACACTTAGGTTGAAGGGTGATATGGTAGTAACTGGGTGGGATGACTTTAGAACCTATATCAAGTCTCAATTCTATGCTATCAAGTATGTAGAGGACCAATGAATCCAGTGGCGCTACTTCAGGAAAAAACAAGGACAAAGTGTACATGAGTACACCACTGAGTTCATAAATATGGCCATCATGTTGGGTATCTCTCCTAAGATCCCATATGTACTGCTCAAGTGTCCGGGGGGTATACATATCCATCTACAAAATCAAGTGGTGTTTTTCAAGAGAAGGACAGTAGACAAGGCATGTGTACAAGAAAAGTATCTAGAAAACATAGGCTACAATAAAGGGAAACCAAAATGTTTTGAGTAGAAAGAGCACCAGAAACATTCCAAGGAGGGAAAAAAATGTGGAAAGGAGGGAAGGATAAAAACATGGTAAACACTACACATCAGTGAAAGAATCCTAGCAACCATTGTAACCATTGTAATATTGATGGGCACACTAAGGAAAAGTGTTGGAAACCACATCCAGAGTTGAACCTGAAGAACCACAAGAAGGATGCAAAGAAAAAGAATCTTCGAATCACAAATTCGATCAATCAAGTTGAAAGTAACATCAATGTGGATGATAATATTGTTTGCATATCAATGCAAAAGAAGGTGAATCCGAGTAGCCTTCAACACCATGAAGAGAAGGAGATGACCAAACTCTTCCACATTAAGATTCAGGTCAAAATTAGAGGTTCACAATCATCCTATCTCATATCCATTGGGATGGGTAAACAAGGATGAAACAATCAAGGTAACAAAACTATGTAAAATTAAATTTGTTGTAAGTGTGGATATTATTAATGAAGTGAAATTGGATGTGGTACCACTTGGTGTATGTGAAGTAGTGTTTGAAACCCATACATGTATATGAGGGATGAAATATTCATGCAAAGAGTCAAACAATACCGACTAATCAAGGATGTGAAGTCCTACATCATTAACGCACATAAAGGCAAGCCAAATATTTCACTAGTAAGTTCCAACCAAGCTAAGAAGTTGATTAGTTCCAGTAAAAAATATTTTTTATTTTTCTTAAGAAAAAACCAGTATGATGATGAGTTGATAACAATAAAAGCATCCCTAGAGGAGTGCACTAAAGAGCATAAACATCAATTGGAGGAGTTTCTACATGCATGCATAGGATTGTTCTAGGAGTCTAAAGGGTTATAACCTAAGAGGGAAGTGGAACATGAAATACAATTATTGCTAGATTCCGTTTGTATGAATGGTTAATCATGCCATTTGGTTTATGTAATATATCAGCCACATTTATGAGATTCATGAATTATGTATTATGCCCACATATACATTAGTTTTTTATAGTCTATTTGGATAATATAATAGTTTAGGCATTGTCTAATTGTTCTATGTTTTTCCCCTCCTCTTCGGAATCCGACAACATAAATCCACAGGAGATCAAATTTTTTTGTTGTTTAAATTGCATTTATGAATGAAAAAATGGATTTAGTGTGCTGAAAAACCCCTAAATAACTCAGATTATACAGATTTAACCACTCAAATATGCAGATCCAACAATATCTCACCAGATTTCGGGAAAATATCCCTGGAAAAAATGATCCTAGGAGCACATCTCACATCTCATGCAGGTGTTATGGACTATGAAGAAGCACTAACTATTGGTGAACCTTAAGAAATGTTATTTTCCTTAGAAGTCATTGGTGTATTTGGGGTATGTGATCGGTGGAGGGGAATTCAATATAGATCCCACAAAAATGGAGGCCATCATGAAATTTCCAGTTCCTACAAATGTCACTGAAGTTAGGAGTTTTCTTGGGGAAACACAGTACTTGCAGAAGTTCATAGATTCATTTCCAGTGGTCGTTGCACTACTCCACACTATAACAATGAGTGGTAAGAGTTTCTAATGGTAGAATAATTAGTAGAATACTTTTGATGATCTGAAAAGAAATATTAGTCAAGCACTAGTTCTCGCATTACCAAACTTGCAAAATTCTTTTGAACTGGAAACATATGCAAGTGGGTATGCCATGGGAGCAATTTTGATGCAAGGAAGAATCTGTGTATGCTATCATTCTAAACTATTTCATTGGCAAGTTCTCAACTACCCCACCTATGACAAGAAAATCTATGCCATGGTTCAGGCTATCGATAAGTGAAATCACTATCTGATGGCCAAGGAGATCATGATCATCCACACATATCACTAACTTATACAGTGTTTGTAGGCCTAAAGTAAGCTACAACCAACTATAAATTACAAGTGGATGTAGTTTTCACGGAAATTTCATCTAGTCATCAAGTATAAGAAGGGAAACACAAACAAGTTGGTAGTCATGTTTTTAGTGTTGATTAATTGGGTTGGTTTTCATTGATGTCAACCCTTGAAGAAAGTCCAGTAGCAAATTTTGGTAGCATAAAGGTTTGGGTAATGGACCCAAGTTTGTTTGATGTATAATGGTATGTGTTTATAATGGTATGTGTTTTGATATATTTTCAGGTAAGACTATTCTATATGGATAGTACATGTCATGTCATTTTTGGTGGTATGTGGGCATCATAACTCCTCACGGTTTGAGTTATGGCCTTCCGAAGTTGGAGGGACACTCATATGTCATCCAGAAGTCCCAAAAGGTCAAAGAAGTCAAGTGCTTGCAAAAGAAGAAATTATTTAAATAATAAAAGTGAAGTGATGAAGCCCCAAAAGGTCAAATAAGTCAAAGTGCTTGCAAAGAAGAAATTATTTAAATAATAAAGTGAAGTGACAAAGTCAAAGATGATTATTTAAATAATAAAGTGAAGTGACAAAGTCAAAGAGGATTATTTAACTAATAAAGTGAAGTGACAAAGTCAAAGAGGATTATTTAAATAATAAAGTGAAGTAACAAAGTCAAGGAGGATTATTTAAATAATAAAGTAAATGGAGAACTTTCTAATTATGGAAAATGGTTATAAGAAGGTTAACACTAAAATGAGGAAAATGGGTTAAGTAGTCAAGTAGCTATTGGACATATGGACAAGTGGAAAATTGGACAAAGTTCAACATAGGTGACTATGTGAACAAAGTGGCTATGTGGACAAAGTGGTCTAGAAGATGCTTCTAAGGAAGCTACATGATAGTATAAATAAGAGGCAAGGCTCTCTGATCATTTCAATCACACTTGAGAATATTGAATATCTACAGGTGACTAAGGTAACCAAAGGATATCTAAGTTGAATTTCAGAGGGAAGGTGAAGTAAAGAAGGTCGAAATTCAAGGGAGGATAAATTCTTTTTATGATGCTTTCTAAGGTATGTTATTTACAGCTCATCTCACCATTTTCATAATAATTTTTTTTCTAGAATGATTCAGACCATGAAATTGGGAGGCCACTGAGGAAACATATACAAGTATTTGTTGTACGATTTCATCTTGTGGGTCGTTGTATTTTTGGAGTTACACTATGTGGAAAATAGGGTTTGTGGCTAGTCTTGAAACTAGTCTAAAACAAGTGTTTCGGGTAAAAACGACATAGCTTCTTCATAACATATCCAAATTCAGTAAGACCAAATGTGTTGGTTATATTACAGGCTTTAGTATTTTGTGTACAATTTTCAGATCCATACAACAAATATTCTCTGTGGGGCACGCTCTACAAGTTCTCTCTCTAGAATAATCTATAATTGAACAAGGTATGCCATTTTTTCTATAACTCCTTTTCTGAGAGGTTCCAAGTAGTGACACCTAGATAAATTGCTTAAAAAACACCAAAGAACATTGTGTAATATTTTTATATCTTTATTCATTACAGGTACATAGTTATGATTCTTTCAAGTTAGGGTTGTTGACTAATCCAAAACTAGTCATGTGAGACTAAAGTAAAGTTTGATGAAAATGCTAGTCTCTTGTTGTTAAAGTTAAGGAAGGTTTGCATGTATGTGATCATATACACTAGGTCTATTACAGAGTTACAAATCAGATTTGGATGATGAAATTGATGAGGGGTTTTGGTTGAGGTTGAGGTACAGGTTGGTTCATGGTTGATGCACTTGTTTATGGTACAGGTTGATTACAGGTTGAGGTACAGGTTGATGCATGGTTTAGGTTATTGGTACAAGTTGTTTGGTGCAAGTTGATTGGTATAGGTTTACAACAATATATCGCACAGTGATAGTGTGGCAGTGGTTCCATCAATCTACTTATATGTCAGGGTGGTTGGATGGGGCAAGGACAGGTGGTTGTAGCCACCTTCTTGTTGTATTCGGAGAACATAGGGGGTTGTAGCCTCCTTCTGGTTGTAGCCATAGAATTGGGGAGTTGGAGATTTCCTCGGGTTGTAGCCTGAGAAACTAGGGGGTTGGAGCCTCCTTCCATTTGCAGATGGAAAACAAAGGAAGTTGGTGCTTCCAATGAATGTAATTCTTCAAGACATATAAGAAAAAAAAATTACGTGGTTTTCTCCCGCTTTGGGTTTCCATGTAAAAACATTGGTGTACTGTGTATGTGTATGATAGTTCATTTTTTCATTGTTTATGTACTCTGAAAATATTGGATGATAATGCTACATTGATATAACACTTGCACTATATGGTTAAAAAGGATTAGATTTCTCTATTACTGATCCACCCCCCTCTTAGTAATTGAACATTTAGTTCCATCCACATCCAAGATTACAACTTTGGTAACTATGATGCACATGGATACTTTTACCCATGATGCATATAGAGAGGAATACATAGAATATGAGGACTTCAAAGAGGTCTTTCGACAACTACATGGCCAAACTCATATAGAATAACGTGAAAACAAGGTTCATTATCATTTCTAGAATGACTTAATCTACAAGTTCAACCAGATCTGTGTCCCTAAAGGTGAACAACTGCAACGTATCAGATAGGTTCACACCTCCAAGGTTGCAAGACATTTTGATGTTGGGAAGATAATTGCCAAATTACAGAGGTATGTGTATTGGCCCAAAATACAAGAAGATGTAGCACAATATATTAGAGGATGTATACTTTGTTGTAGTAGAAAGCTCGCAAACATGAAGCCAGGTCTATGTCATCCATTAAATGTACCTAGTTGACCTTGGTAAAAAAAATTCGTTGACTTTGTGGGAGGTTTACTAACAACGAGGAAGAGACACGACTATGTGTTTGTGGTAGTTGGCATGTTCAACAAGATGTGCATTCTCATGCCTTGTAAAAAAACCATCAAAAGACAAGAAGAAACAAACATGTTCTTTGAACATGTATGGGTTCACTTTGTTATAGCAAAGAGGATCATCTCAGACAAGGATAATAGATTTCTCAATGCATTTTGGACAACATTGTGGGAGAAGATCGACACTAAGTTGAAGAGATCTACAACCTTTTATCCATAGATAGACAGACAAACATAAGTAGTCAATGAGACTTTGGTACATATTTTGAGAGGTTACAATTATAATCATCCAAATACCTGGGATGAAAATATGATCTGCATACAATACACTTATAATAGAGCAATCCATACTTCCACTCATAAGTCACCTTTTGAAACTTGCTTTGGATATTTTCTACCTTCACCTTTGGATGTTGTATATTGACAAAAAGGAGAAGTAAGAGAGGACTTCTCAGGGCATTGAGAGTAGAAAAAAATGTTGAGAATATTAGGCAAATCCATTAGGTATATCAGGTTGAAAGGACAACTTCTAAACAAAGCCAAGTGGTACCCTAGGAAGACAATTAAGAAACATTTCCTCACTTCATTCAGTGAAACTTTTAGGGACCAAAATCCTCCCTAAATGGGGAGGTATGATGCAGATTAGATCATTTTATTATTTTTCATCTATCTTGATGCCTTCAAAGTGGAAAATTGGAGGAATCAACTTACAGGGCCATTTTAGTGTCAAGTCCCAGTTTGAAAATCTAGGGTCTAAAACCTTCCAAGACCATTTTGAGGCATTAAACGATATTTTTTAGGGTTTTCGTATCTTAAAACTGCACACACACCTTTGAAGGTGTTCTACACTCATATACCTTTCCAAAAATGCAAACCATGCCTCAATAAAATCTTGTATGAAAATTTTATGTCTCCCACAAGTTGACCTGCCTTGTTGATCACCATGGTACAAGTGGATTTGACAACAACCCTCCCTTACTCAAACATATGGGGATAGTGATCCAAAAATGGAAGGATTAATTAACAAATTGACTTAATTAGATGCTCATAAATGATTAAAGAGTTCAGCCATTAATAACCATGTTGAAATTAAGAGAAATAAACAAGAAGAAGAATGAGACAAAGACGACAAGAACTTGATAACGGAGTTCACCAATATGTGGCTACGTCTTCAGGCCCACTTCCAAGTGGAGGACCTCTTTATTGATCTTAAAATGCTCAAGTTATCTTCACAATGGATATTTTTTGTTACAAATAGGCTTCTGATATGATCTACAAGACCTCCTTTTGTAGATGCACACATGCCTCAATAAAATCCTCTCAACACATGACAAAATGCCCCTCAAAACATGAGAAATGGGCTCAAAACTCCAACTCTTATTTGAATTACCTACATAAAAAGTACCCCCTCAAGCTCAATAAGCCTTCTTTATATATGTTTTAGGCTCATATGAGGAATCCCAACTTCCCACAAATATATGGCCTCTTTTTGGGATCAAATCCCCCTTCAAATGACCAAAATATCCTAAAAAATGCCCAATTTGGGCCAAACTATAGGTAAAAACACCCACTTGTGTATAAAAATAAAAAAATAGGCCCTAGGGATGGGCGTGCACTCCAAATTGAGGTCATATGGTGCATAGGTGGCCAAGTGCCAACCCAAAGGGCTACGCGCTGGCCCCTTTTTCGAAATTACTGGTCATATGTGGTATGGGGATAGGACCGCGCCCTTGGGGTGCGCCTAAACCCTTGGTTCCAGCCCTGTGATATATGGTGGAAAGGTTCCTAAAAGGCACACTATGGTGGTTAATTGAAAGGCATCCTCTCCCTATGCATTGTGGTCACAGGAAACAAATAAACCGTGGGCTGGGGCTTAGCCCGAGCCCCCTTCCACCCCATACACTTTATACATTGCAATTATATAATATAAAGTGGGTTTTAAACCCCCAAAAAATATGTTGGTGCGTTGGCCATTGGACTTCTCCCAAATCGTTTCTCTAGCAATAGGTCATGGGTTCGAATCCCATGAGTCCCACAAAAAACTTTTAAACTGTCATCCAGTGATATGGTGCCACGTGGCACCTCTTCATTTGCTTGAATAGTGCCACTTGTCAACTTCTTAATGGATCTACCCTCTACCCATTCAAACTATTGTTGTGCTGCCACATGTCTCAATGCTACATCGTCATGATGATGTCATGTTGACTTCAATATTGACTTTTTTTCCTATTGACCTATTGACTTTTTACCTGTTTGGGAAAACAGTCAGAGTGCGACAACTCTCACATACAACGTCCATTTTAGAAAGTAAATATATGGTCAAAATCATAGAGAAGAGACGATCGCAATGGAATTGGTTTCATTTAATTCCGAGAACTGTCATTTTTGAGCATTTTCTGGACCTAGGGAGCCTCCTAGATCATTCCTCCCCACTTGGAAGATTTTGGACCACCAAAAGTCTGGTATCAGTTGGTAAATAAGTGAGGATACTGCATCCTCACCTTTCTGGTCTCCATCCACTTGGCCTGACTTGGATTTTTTCCCTTCAATCCCACTTGAAGATACTCCACATCGCCCCTGCGAGAAGTACAGACTCTTTTGTCCAAAACGGTGTCTTCCTGCAACTCGTTCATCTATTCAGGAGAAAACTATTCTATGGTAGGAATATGAACATTCTCTCCTTGATCCTCGATCATATGAGGATCATACAATCGCAAGTTTTCCACATTTACAACTGAATAAATTTTCATATATGGAGGCAATTCTAACCAGAAAGCATTAGTACTAATCTTGTCTAAAATTTTGAAAGGACCATAACGAATTGGTTTAAGATTTGTACCTTCTCCTTGCATCCTTTCCTTGTTTATGTATAACCAGATCTCCTACTTTGAACGGATGATCAACTTGATGCATATCATGCCTTGCCTTGTACTTGGCTTGGCTTTTCTCCAACTGTTCCTGTACTGCCTGATGAATCAATTGGATTCGTTCAATGAACTTTGTATCCATATCCACATCACTATGTCCTTATGCTGCAATGTCTTTCCCAAAGACAAAATCCAAAGGAGACTTTGGCAAGTACCACAAACATGTTTCAAATGGAGATCTCTTAGTAGAAGAATGCTTGGCTCGATTATACGCATGGTGTACATTGTTCATCCCAAAGCTTAGGATGTTAGTTGCAATATGCCTGAAGTAGATGCACTACTGTCCTGTTCACCACCTGTGTCTTCTTGTCCATCTGTGGATGAAATGTTGTGCTCTTCTTTAACCTAATGTTCATAAGTTCCCACAAGCTTGACCAAAATTTCCCCAGAAATCTGGAGTCTCAATTAGATACAATATAAGTAGGTAACCCAAACTGAACCCATACATTTTCAAAGATCATTTGAGTTGTTTGTTCAACCGTGACTTTCTTTTTACAAGGAATTAGAACACACATCTTGTTGAACCTATCCACAACTACATACAGGTAATCATGACCTTTTCTAGACATAGGAAATTCCCCCACAAAATCCATAGATACACTTTCCCATGGTCTAGAAGGAATAAGAAGTGGAGTGTACAATCCCATATTTTTGTTACTTGGTTTGCTTATTTCATACATAGTACATCCCTTTACATACTTAGAGATATTTTCATGCATTCGAGGCCAATAATAAAATCTTTGTAACTGAGCAACTGTTTTGTCTACACCAAAATGTCCTTCTATAAGAGAAGTATGTGCCTCCTTGATGACATGGACACTTTCACTTTCTAGAATACATAATCTACCCAAATGATACAAAATTGTGTCTTTAATATGATAATTCAATTCTTATGCTCTTTTACCATGACTTAAAGTTGCATAGACTTCCTTAAAATCTTTGTCCTCAACATATTGTTCAATGTAACTTTCATGAGTAATTGAATTGTGCTTAAGGATTGTAACAATTGTACTAGGAGGCCTAGATAACATATCAACAACTTTAATATGAATTCCCTTTTTATATATGATGACCAAGTGAAATTGTTGTAAAAATCCCATCCATCTAAAATGCCTTGATTGTTGTAGCTTGGTTTTTTATTGTAGATACTATAATGGTTGATGATCAATATGTATTATTGTTTATTTGCCCATTAAGTAATGTTTCCACATTTTAACACTTTGTACTAGATCATACAATTCTTTATCATAGGTTGGATAGTTAATTATTGTTGTAGTGAAGGTCTCAAAATGATAGCATATGGGTTTTCTGTGTTGCATCAACACTGCCCCCATGGCATAGTCACTTGCACCAGTTTCAATTTCAAAAGACTGTTGGAGATCTGGAAATGCCAGAACAGGAGTGGTACTAATATTTACTTTCAAAGTATCGAAAGCATTATGTTGGCTTCCTCCCCACTGGAATCCTTTTTTCACACTTGTCAAAGCATGTAAAGGTGTTGCAATCAGAGAGAAGTTTGCAATAAAATGCCTCCAATAATATGTTTCCCCCATGAAGCTTCTTACTTTAGTTACATTTGTAGGATTTGGCCAATTTACAATAACCTCAATTTTAGAGGGATAAATCTTAAGCTCTCCACCCCCTACAATGTAACCCAAATATACAAGAGATGTTTTTTCAAATTCACATTTTGACAACTTTACAAAATATTTAAGAACCAAATATCAATATAGCATAGAAAAACCTTAGAAAAAATACTCAACGCCTTGAAAAAGAGATAATTTCAGATAATAAGCCTCTTCGAGGGGGCAACCTCCTTTTACCCCACTTAAATGTTCAAGTACAAGATGATTCAAAA